>SKCR01004579.1:0-26831 GCA_019454045.1 Zanthoxylum bungeanum | reverse complement strand
CTTCTCGCGATTGGTAATTGAATCATTGAGATATTGAATCTTGAATATTTATTTCTTTGTATTTAAAGACCGAAGCCTTTTACACATGACTACTTGCTTTCTCTCACGAGTCACGTCCCGCTAAATTATCTTTTCTGGATAAGTGAATGAGGTAAAATTTTTGATTATCATAAATTTTTATAAAAAATATATTCTCTAATTCGAATTTAAAACATCAAAATAAGATATTAAACCACACATTTATGAATGGCAATTTTACCCGCAAACCCGCAAAAACCATTCCGCAATGGGTATGATTTGGTTAATATTAGTGGGATGCGGTGCGGGTTTGGTAATTTAAAGCAGAACCCGCTGCGGGTGCGGTGCGGTGCGGGTTTGCTATTTAAGAAAAAAATACGGGTATCTGCGGCGGGTATCCGCATACCCGCAATATTATTTTTTATTAATTAATATTTTTAGGACAATATAAAAGAACCTTCATATAAAAATAACTAACAAAACCTAAACCTAAAACACTAATCCACAGTTCCACACTCCCACTCAGCCGCAGCCCGAAACCTGCCCAACTGAAGATTTTTTGCATGACTATTATTGTTTTTTTTTTAATCACACTTGTTAATAAAATTATAATGCAAAAATTTGGATTAAGTTCACATAATCAGAAACGGGAGAAGAGCAAAATAAGCTAGTGTTTGCTGCAACTTCAGTAGCTTTCCTGCTTCTTCATTACACTTACACCACTTGAGTCTTGTAAGCATCACTTTCATTACACTTAGCATAAAAAATATGACCAAAGGTTGGTGATTACTTTTTAGCATATTGTCGATTGAGTTGGCTAATTTAAATCATTATAATTATGAATGGAAGAACTCGTTTTAATTATGTTTATATGAAAAATAAACATACGGTACTGAGTCTTTCATACATTATGTTATCTATGTACTGTATATACATACATTTGTCAAATGAAAAACAAATGTGAAAACTACAGCTAGCAATTAAAAATAAATTATTTAATTAAAAAAATTATATTATTAAGAACACAAAGTAATTCAATATTTTAAAAACCCGCAAAAAATTCGTTTGGTACCATTGCAGGTTTGGTAATTTATTTTTATATGCGGTGCGGGTTTGATAATGAAAATTAAAACACGCAACTGGTATGGTGCGAGTTTGATAATTTATTTACATATACAAGTGCGGGTTTAACACCATACCCTACCCACTGCCATCCCTACGAGTAAATCTTTGGTGCAACAGTGGTATGGATGACGTGGTACCACCAACCAATTAAAAAATAACATGTTTAATTTTCTTCCTATTTTTTAGTTGTTTTTTGACTTTTTAGCACGCGTGTCAAATGATGATTGACTTATTACATGAATGACGTAGTACCACTATTGCACCAAAGATTTTCTCCATCCCCACACACACCACCAACCACCCCAACCCCAACCCCAACCCCAAATCCCCTCTTATGTTATTGCTTCTTAAAAGCGCTTTCAGTACTCAAGCAGTAACCCACCAAATCCCAAAAAAAATTCCATTTTTCCTTTTCATCCATTCTTTTACTTGCATCTTTTTATCCATCACTAACCCTAACACTTTCCTTCTGGTTTCTCTTGATAATTCCTGCACACGCAAAAAAGCTATCTTTAATTCTTTATTCTTTAATTGTCTGTATAACAACACTAGATAATTAAGTTGCTGGTTGGTTGCTTTGTTACAAGATATGGGGTTACCAGGGAAGCCTCAAGTAGATGGAGGGCTAGAATCAGAGGGAAAAAGATGGGTGATTGCTGGAATTCCGTTACGTGCTCCGTTAAAGCCCATCTACACGAATCCTGGCGCCGTTGAGGTAGATAACGGTGACGGAACTGAAAACGAAGAGTTCTTAACGACTCCTAAAAGTGAAGAAGCGAGGATTCCGGCGGAGTTGACTTGTCCGGCGACTCCAAGGAAGCGAAAGTCTTCTTTGAAGTGTAATTATAGTAATGGAGTTAGAGAGTTTTTTACCCCTCCAGATTTGGAATCTGTCTTTATACGCCATGTTCAAACCTTGAAAGAGCTAACTGTAACTGATCATATAATTTAGTTACAAAACGGCTTTTCACATTTGCCTTTACAGGCTTAATTAACTAATTCGCTAGTTGTTATTTTTTTTCCTCTCTCTCTTTATACATCTGCTTGCTTTCATTTATTATAGGTGCCTTAATTAGTTAATTTAGAGTGGCTTTAGGAGTATGTAGAGGGTTAATTATGGATTAATAAATTGATTATTTTTAAGAAGCTTTATAATTAGTTCTTTTGTTTTGCTTATGAGAGCCAGAATTACAAGTGTTAATTGCATTTGGTGGCTTAATTAATGGCATCACTTTAGATTTGCTTCTTGTCAATTATATCAATAATTTTCAAGCTAGATATGGTAATTAAAGTAATGGGTTTGTAGAATATTGTAATTATTTTCACGCATAGCAGTGGGATTAATTGAAGAGCTGAGTTTTTGCAATTCTAATAAAATTTTAATTATCCTCCATTTCAATTTTAATTCTTAAAATATTTCTATTTTAATTTATTTTCTCCTTCTTCTTCCGTTACCATAATTATAACAGATATTTGAGAGAAAAAATACAAATTATTTGAGAAAATTTGTATAGAAAATTTAATTTACCAGAGACATAATTTATTACCAATGTTCTAATTATCTTATGAGGGTTATAAAATTTTAGGGATGATATTGTTACTCCTGAGAAAAGAATGAAAGATAAATTAAAACAAGTGTGTTTTATGAAATTGATGAGGTAAAATGAAGTGTCAAAGGCTCCACTCTTGATTGATACATTCAACTCGTGCACGTTATCAGGAATGAGCTACATAAGTATAAGCTCAATGTTAATTCTATAATTTCTTATATTATCTTTTTAAAAAAAAAAAGTAACCTATGGGGAAAAAAGAATTTAACCTCCCTAAAATAAAAATCTGCTTTGTCCATAGGATGGCAGAAAATCGCAGGCCAGGTCCGGCTCGGATCGGCCTGTCCGGGATAAAAAAATCATGGACTGGGCCCTAGAAACAGAAGCCGGATTCGAGCTCGGGTCAGAGCCGGACTCAGCACATTAAGCCCAGGTCGGGTCCGGACTTAAACAAGAAAAAAATTCATATATATACATTATACTGGAAAACAGGCCGCATCGCGAAGCGCATCAGCCCGCGTTGCGACTAGCACCAGCACGTGTCGCGACGCCCAAAATTTTAGCTACTGCATGATCATCATATTTTTTTAAAACGGGCCGGATAAAACTCGGACCCTGCCTGACAGATGCTCGGGTCGGGCTTTTCCCGGACCCGGACCAATATTTTACTTGTCGAATTCGGACCAGGTTTGTCCAAGTCAACATCAGGCTAGCCAAAAGTTGTCAGACGCAAAGTCCTTCATATAAAGGGAAAGAATGATGCTGCTTGGATGCTCGTATGGTGTGATTGACTTAACCCGAGCCATAATAGATCCACCACCTTTTGCGGGTCTCTCAAGCCTTAACCATCATCTTCTTGTTTAGACTTTAGACTAGACCCTTAAAGAGTTTAGTCTCACTGTTGTATCCCACCCAACTCGGAAGGTTCTGCAACCCTAATATTGCTTTTGTGACAACTCAATAAAATATGGACAGAATACATGTGGCAATGTGCGATTTAGAAGGATCCTATGTGATCCAAATGGACCTTATTTCAACACTTTCAAGCTCAAAGTTTACAGATCAATAATTGACTTACCCACTGAGTGGTGTATGGTTCAAGATTGTATCTTGAAGTCATGTGTTCAAATTCTGAGAATGCGTTTATTGTAAGAGTCTGAGACAGCCGAAGATTTTACTTACTCTACTTAAGCCCGAAAAAAGATAATTTGACGGCGAAATTTCTAACGATTCAAAAAAAAAATATTGTTGCCATTTGAATAGGCTGATAGCTTGATACTGTATGGAATGTTTACAGCCGAAAAGATTATATTGAAAAAAAAAAACATGTCATTACTTTATTACCCACATAGACCGGGTTGCATTGAATTATCTTAAATTTTATGAGACATTAGGATATCATAAACTTATTTAAATCAAGGACATTATTTTTGAATTAAATTTAAGTATTGTTGATGGTGTTTTTTGCAACAAGTATCTTGAACAGTAAGGCAATGGCAGAGATGTGATTTTCTCATTTGGAGGAACATTTGGCCGACCTCCTGACGACTGATATGTGATCGGGGTAGTTTGAACTTTTCCCCCTGACATGCATCACCGTTTGAGAGCTCTTTACAGGCTGACATCATATTGTTGAGTGTGACAGTGTAGAAAACAGAGTGATGTGACAGGCAGGCAGAATGCAAGTTTGCTTTCAGCGAAGCAGAGTTGGGGCAGAGAGCCCGTCAATCAGCCGGAGATTCACGTGGATGACGTCACATAGATATGAGAATAATGTTAATTTTCTCTTAGTATATAAATGGAAGTTAGTCTTATTTGTAAGGGGATAGCGAAAATTGTAAAAAAATGAACAACTACTTGTAAAAGAGAGCAAACAACTCGGTTTCCTTTAGACCCTCCTCATAAACAGGTCGACCGAGCTCGATTTGGTAATAAAAAATCGTACCCCACTTTGTGCCCGTGGACGTAGGCTATATTTACTCCGCCGAACCACATAAATCCTCTTTGTCGATTTTGTGTTAGCTTTGTCTTTTGCTATATTTGTTTTTGATCCCCCGTAATCAAACAAATTCATGGTTAGATGAGGATTATCCCGAAAATATTACCCTTGAAACGAAAATCACCCGTCAACAAGTATCATAGCAGTAACATTCTTCATAATCACCTTTGATTACCCGGAGGATGTGCATGATCGAACAAACCATATGTTAAAAAAGTAACAATAGGAAGTTCACTTAATCTAACCAGTGTTTATTAATCCGTTCGTTTATTAAACAAATAATTCGGATAAGGCAATATAGAATTTCAACACGTATAATTGAAGGCGGCAAATTTTTTCTTGGCATATAGTGGGGGGGGTATTGTGGATTAGATACTGGCTAATACTAAATTGCCTATAATTGGAGGGCACGTGAAAGGAATCAATCAAGCACTAAGCATATTCATCATTTTTTTTTTTAAGTTTTACTTTCGTTTTATTTTTTATTTCTTTGTTTTTGCATGGAGACAAGGGAACAATTGGATTTTTTATTTTTTATTTTTTGGGCTGAATTATGTGTGCTATAATATGCCTAAGTAAAAGGTTTGAAATGGGTGTTATTCCTTGAGCCACGTAAATATTATTCTTCCAACTTGAAAATTTAGGCTCTGTCTGTTTAATTGGTTTTAACTGCTATCTAATCTTTTTATATCGAAATTTATGAGATTAACTTAATTTAAATTAATTTTAGAATAGAGATTGATTAATACTTATAATATTTTACTCTCACATGTAAATCGATATTTTTCCAAATCATAGGTCAAACTTAATAAAAAATTTAGATTAAATAAAAAAAGTCAATATTTATAATTTAAATATATTTATTTATTTCAATCGATTTGATAATTTCCTTCCCATTTTACTCATTATCTTAAAAAGTGACAACAATGACTGGCAACGACTAGGCCTGGTCACGGTTTCGACTCGGAATCGAAATCGAATCGGAAGGAACCAGATAATTTCGGTTCGGGAACCGGAACCGATTCCATACGGTTCGGTTAGGATTCCCATCTTAGCCGAACCATTGGAATCAGATGGTTCCAACGGTTCGAACCAGAACCTTCGAAACCGTTCTGTTCCAACCGGAACCGGACAGTTTCGATTCTGATTTCGATTCCCAATTTCAAAAAAGGTGAAATCGGAAACCGATCAATTCGGAATCGAACCAGATCAGTGGCCAAATCTAGCAACGACAATGTGCATAGCCAATCCATTGGGGCTCTGATTGACTGTTGTCTTCTTGTGATAAACAATTTATTGGTGTGTTTGGTGGGGCTATGTGAACTGCATGTAACAGTATGGGTGGGCGCGGTTCGGTTTGGTTCGGTTTTTGCTAAAAACCGAACCAAACCATATTTTACGGTCCGGTTTTTTTACCTCTCAAACCAAAACGTTACATAACGGTTTGGTTCGGATTGAAAAATTTTTAAACCAGCGGTTTACGGATTGTTTCAGTTCGGTTTACAGATTATTCTACTTAAAAAAAAATTCATCCACTTAAGTGAACACCAAAAAAAAAAAAAAAAAAAAAAAAAAAAAAAAAAAAAAAAACTAGTCTAGCGAACAAATAGTATGAATTGTTACGGTGTAAGCTGAGACTCCAGATAACACATGCACTCAATCGATGATTGAAAAATGAGGTACAATTAATTTTTGTATTTTTTAAAAATTACATTGAATAATGATGCTACCATCATTCTAATTAAGAGACAAATCCAACAGCTTACTTTTAAGAATAAACCATAAAACAAAAAAATTAAGAATAAAATTATTAACAAGTAAAATTTAAGAATAAAGTATTAACAAAAAAATTAAGAATAAAGTATTAACATACTAATAAAAAGAAAACATAAAGTAAAATTAAAAGAAAAATGTAAATCTTTTTATAAAAATATTTAATTTTTTAATTATAACGGTTCGGTTCGGTTTAACAAGTGCGGTTCGGTTTAGCATCTGAACCGAGCCGTAAACCGTTTGGGGTGGGCCAATCCGAACCGCAAACCGAACCGTTAGAAAAAAAAGCGTAAATTCGGTTCGATTTGGTTCGGTTTACGATTTGGTTCGGTTCGGTCGGTTTTTTTGCCCACCCATTTGTAATAGTACTTTAGTTCAAAACAAACAAGCGAATGAGCGAAACAACTACAAGTCTACAAGTATTTCCCTTCAAGTTTAAGTGGGGACGGGCCAGGGTCCAGGGCTAGGCTGACCCAAAAAATCTAGTGGGTTTGTAAATTGTGAGTGACGCAAAAAGATTAGGGGTGACAATTTGGGTCAAAATTCGTTTATTCGTTCGATTCGATTCGCTTTAAAGCGAATACATGTTTGAAAAAATGGATTTGTTTAATAAATGTGTCAATTCGATTCGATTCGTTTATTAAACGAATTGAATACAAATTTAAGCTCATTGATTCGTTTATGATTCGTTTTATTATTTTTATTTACTAGTTCTTATAAATTTTCAATTAAGATTCGAGAAATTATAGCTAATTACCATAGAAAAATAATAATATTTTCGATATTTGGTGAGATATTTTTAGTAAATATATTAATAACATATTTCATATGTATATATTTATGAAGAATTAATGTAAATCAAGTGTGGTAAATTATTTTATTAAATAATATCATGACTTAACGAATAAACGAATATTCGTATTCGATTCGTTTGAATACGAATCATGATATTATGATTCGTTTAATAAACGAATCGAATATGAATTCATCACATTTTGATTTGATTCGTTTAGGATTCGATACAAATTCAATTTATTGATTCGTTTTGCCACCCCTAAAAAAGATGGCTCGCATTCTAAGTCACAAAGATAGCAGTAGGTAGGATTTGATGTGGATTTGTCATTATCAAATATGCACTCGTATATATAAATAAATTATCAAACTCGTACCGTATCAACTACATATTTTAATTTTCATTATCAAACCTGCATCAGCATATAAAAATAAATTATCAAACCCGCAATGATACTTATCAGATTTTTTACGGGATTTATAAATATCATATAAAAATAAATTTTTCATGATAAAATATTATTCATTTATAATATGAAAACCAAATAAACAAAATATTAAATCATGTATAATTTTTTCACATGTCAATGAAGTTTGATTTGAAGATGAAGTCACAAATATTAAACAGAATACTAAACCAAAAACAATTCAAAAAATGATAAAATTGACCTAACAAAATTAACAACAGATTAAATCAATACAAGACCAAAAACAATTCGAAAATTGATAAAGTTAACTACAGAATATGAGTCATTTTATATGAGTGAATTTTATTTGTTATAAAAAATATAAAACAAAAAATTTAAGTTTGCGGGTTGCAGATACTCGCTGCAGGTATCCGCGAGTTTTGCTTAATTACCAAACCCGCAGCGGGTTTTATTTTAATTTACCAAACTCGTACCAAATCTGCTTAAATATTTACCAAATCCTAAACCCGGCCACGATTTCGGTTCAAAATCGAAACTAAACTGGTTGGTTCCGGTTCCAACCGGTTCCGATTTCGAAATCGGAATCCAAACCATATTTATTTAATTTAGTTAAGGTTCACCCTTAGCCGAACCGAACAGAACCTAACTGTTCCATCGATTCTACGGTTCCAACCGAAACCGTTCAGTTCCAGTTGGAACCGTTAAAGCCCAACGACTACTAGTCGTTGGCTTCCTGCCCTAAAAAAAATTAAGGATAATTACTAAATTACCCTTAATAAAATTCATAAAACTGTTAGTTTTAGAGGCATTTTAGGTATCACAAAAATAATCCAAAAATGTATAAATCATTTTTTCAACACACCAATTCTCGATTCTCTCAATTTATACAATTCTCTCATCTTCAATTTCTCATCCTCATTTATCAATTATCTCATTATTCAATATTTACAAAAAATGGCAAGTTCATCTGAGAATACCATGTCCAATTTGTCAACCCAAAAGAGCGGCCAAAGTATCGGTACACGGAATAGAAGTTAAGGCTCGATCTTTCAATATTTTCAAAATTCATTTTCATTTAGTCAAGACTGAAAAATAAAGGTTTAAGAGCAATATGCAACTATTTTAAATGTATCTTACACATTTACTGATGACTATGGCAATATGAACAAGCAATTGGATAGACATCATGCCACTGAAATTGCACTTGATACAACACAGACTCAAATAGGCAGATACGCATCATCTAGTAGAGGTACGAGTTCTTTAGAATTATTTAAATATTCTGATGTTAAAAATATAGAAGAATTTGCTAAATTTACTTGTATGACGCATATTTCTTTAAGTTTTGGTGAAAAAAATATTTTTACTAATTACGTTCGAAATGCTTTAAATGTTGTTACTTGTAGAATGACTAGAAATACAATAAAATATCAAAATTTTAAATTATACAAAGGATGATAAAATTATTTTAAATGAAATATTTAAAGTTATTAAATATCGTCTTTCTATTTGTTATGATATTTAGAGTGACCATTGGCAAACACACTCCTACATGAGTGTGATTTGTCATTGGATTTATGCATCATAGAACATGCAAAAATGACTTATTGCATTTATAGTTTTTGATGAGCAACATATTGCACAAAATATTTATAGAATGATTAAAGTATTTTTTGATAAATATGATTTATTAGGTAAAATTTTAACAATTGATTTTGACAATGCATCTGAAAATACTGCATCAATTAGAAATTTTAAAAAAAAAAATATGCCAACCAAGATTGGGGAGTCGATTTTTTCATGTTCGTTGCATATGCCATGTTCTTAATTTATGTGTTCAAGATGATCTGAATTATTTAGAACCTTACATTGATCCTATTAAGATTGCACTTAATTGTATTTGATCATATTTTCAAGTTATGAGAGAATGAACCTAGTTTTGTAAATTAAATGATGTTTAAGCGGTAATTTTTTCACAAGATGTTTCAACACGTTGGAATTCAACTTATTTTCTTTTAAGTCAAGTTTTCCAATATAAAGATGTATTATGTAGTTTTTTTCCTAACATGTTCAACATATCACACTTTTGCCTAATCAATGAGATATTTGTGAAAAAAATTTAGATTTTTTAAAAATTTTTAATGATGCTACAAATATTTTTAGCGGAGTTTATTATCCTACAATAAATTTTTTTTTTGTTGAAAGTTTGAATATTGTTGGTACTCTATCTGAGAATGCTGAAAGTTCTGACCATAATGATATTATTTTAATTAAAAACTATTTTTGTTATGAATCGAAAATTGTTGATTTATTTTAAAGACATTACATTATTTTATCCTATTGTCATAATTTTTTTTTTTTTTTATCATAGATTTAAAATATAAGGTTTGAATAATGGATTACTAGCTTACTATACATATTTAGGAATAGCCGATGAAATTAATATTACAGGAATACTATATAAAATTAAAATTGATTTAATATATTTATTTAATGATTATGTTAACATATATAACTTGCAATCATTAGGACAATCTAGTAGCAAATCTGTAATACATTCAAGACTTAGCGTAGATGATCGTTGGTTACTACAACAAAATAAAAAACATAGGGATAACACGACTAATAATTTGAAATTAGATAATTATTTATTTAGCAATTTTGAGTTTCCTATCGAAAGTTTAGTGCATACAAATTTTCAAGTACTTGACTGGTGGAACCAATATCGAAATGTCTATCATGTTTTATCAATTATTGCTAAAGAGGTGCTAACAACACTTGTTTTCACCGTTACAATTGAGCAAACCTTCAGCTTATGAGACAATATTTTAAAAGCGAGACGATTTTCATTATATCAAAGCACTTTATAAGTAACAACATGTGTGTATGATTGAACCCGAGCTGATATGAGGCAACAAGAAGATGTCCCCAATGACTTTGAAGACTTGTTTGACAATACATCCGCAAGTGCAAGCGGAACTGGAGATAAATGATCAACAGACACTGATAACGATGATGATTGATGAGTAAATAATTGTAATGGGGAACTACTTAAAAATTTAATGGAACTACGTGAACTTTGATTCCTCTTACCCTTGAATGATACGTAGACAACTTAAGTTATTAAAATTTAAGTTCAAGCTCTTTAATTTTATTTTTAATTTAATATAATATAATATAAATTCAATTCTTGAAATAAATTTTGTTAATTTCATTTTTTTTTAAATCAAAATTATGTTTTTTTTTTAAAAGGGAATCGTCTGGTTCGGTTCCGGTTTACGATTCCACAAAAATATGGAACTGGGAACTGTTTGGTCGGGTCTACCAAATCCTACATATTATGAGCGGATTTTTGCCGATTTACGGATTTGTGGGCCAAATTACCATCCTACTGAGTCCTCATTGCCACCCGCGAGTTGAATTAAAATTTTATGTTATTTACGTGATTATATCACTATTCTATTAATTTTTGATTAATTATAAATCTTTATTTGAAAGAAAAAAAAAGAAATTACAAATAAGCAAGTAATTTGTTCACAAAGAACTAACATGTATGTTCATCTTCTATTTTCTAACTAACATGTATGTTCATCTTTTATTTTCTAACACTCAAAAAAATCTTATATAAAAAGTCTCATGGGTTAGGGTGAGATTTTTTATAGAGTTTGATATTTATAATTTTCACTAAAAAGTCCCACAAAATCACACATATAAAAAATCCTTCAAAATAATTATGTTTTTCAATACCATAAGACTTTCTATTACTTGTTTAAAATCCTGATTGAATATCACTAGATAAATACACTCTTTAAAAAACCCTAATAGTCTTAATGGAATACCACAAGACTTTTTAGATTATTTAAAAATCTTAATTGAATACCACAAGACTTATTTAACCCATAAAGGGGTGTATTCAATTGAGATTTTAAAAGATTATTTATGAATAAATAAGTCTTGTAGATTTTAAAAGACATTTAAAGAATGTAATAGACATTTAAAGAATGTGATGACTTACAAGATTTTAATAGATTTCTTTTAATCAAGATTTTTTACATATTAGATTTTAAAAGACTTATTTCATAAGAATTTGTAAGATTTGAAAGGATCATTATATTTTTTTTTTCCTTTTTTATAACCGATATTATATGGAACGTAACCATAAATAAAAAAAAGTTAATGAAAGTCAATTGGTTCAAAATGTCCGAATGTCATTTCTCTGACCTATGAATATTTTATGAGTTTCTATGACAAAATGTCATTTCTCTGGCTTAGGAAGAAAATATAACACTTCGGCATCAATGATCTTAATAATTGATAAATAATTTTTCCTTAAATTTGGGTTTTTTTTTAAAAATAAAATACAAGTAAAAAATTAGCAAGAAAATGAGGAAAAAAATCATTGTTGTGCTAAATTCATTTTGTACATTATTATCTATCCGAATGAAGAAGTTATGTTGGCCTCAAAGAAAATCTAGGAAATTATCATAGAATTTTACTCATCGAAAATGAAATTCATTAAGAAAAATAGTTGGAGAAATGACATTATCAGTTGCATTTAAAAGAAAGTCATATTGTTTTATTTTAAAGAAAAAAGAAGAAATTACTAATAAGCAAGTAATTTGTTCACAAAGAACTAACATGTATGTTCATCTTATATTTTCTAATTAATATGTATGTTCATCTTCTATTTTATAACACTCAAAAAAATCTTATGTAAAAAGTCTTATGGGTTAGAGTGGGATTTTTTATAGAGTTTGATATTTATAATTTTCACTAAAAAGTCCCACAGAATCACACATATAAAAGAATCCTTCAAAATATTTATGTTTTTCAATACCATAAGACATTTTATTACTTGTTTAAAATCATGATTGAATATCACTATATTTGGATGCACTCTTTAAAAAATCATAATAGTTTTAATGGAATACCACAAGACTTTTTAGATTATTTAAAAATCTTAATTGAATACCACAAGACTTATTTAACCCAAAAAATCTTTTAAAATCTCAATTGAATACACCCCTAAGAATGAAAAAAAATGATATCGGTATATAAAGTTAGTTTATGCCTTCGGCTCCTTTAATTTTTTAATGGTCACTGAACGACGCCGGTTTATCTAATCAGTAATCCAGTATGTTACAAATTATTTAGAAGCCATTGACATTGAAAGAATGAAAGATCGATCTCCATTAGTGTTGTTACATTTAAGAAAGACCGTTTATCTTCCCAACTTACATGACCAGGATGCATTAGCTAAATGGCGCCACAAAGTTTACAATTCCCAAAATTAACGACTTTGATCAATCCATCGGATCTCATCAATCAATGATATAATTATATTGATCCTAGAAACCCTAGAAAAAATGGCAGGTGCAGTCTCCGCTCTGTTTCTTCTCGACATAAAGGGCCGCGTTCTGGTGTGGCGCGACTACCGTGGTGACGTCTCTGCAAAGCAAGCCGAGCGCTTCTTCACCAAGCTCATCGAAAAAGATGTTATTTCGTTCCCTTTTAAAAAAAAAAAAAAATTCAATTTTCGATAATTTCCAGACTTTCTTTGCTATGTTAATTGAACTAAGCTAGGGCAATTTGAGTTAATTTAGCTTGATTTACCTTGATCTGTTCTTATTGCTCATTTTGTTGGGTGATTTTGATGTGTTATAGGGAGATGCACAGTCGCAGGATCCGGTTGTGTATGATAATGGAGTCACATACTTGTTTATACAGCACTCCAATGTTTATCTTTTGACAGCGTCGAGGCAGAATTGCAATGCCGCCAGCCTTATTTCCTTTCTACACCGCGTAGTTGATGTAAGCCTGATTGGTAATTGTAGTTTTCATATCCATTATCATTGTAGTTCTCCACAGTGTATGAATAACACTGTTAGTTTTGTGCAAGTACGCGATCCTGATGTGTTTCTTGCTCTTAGGTGTTCAAGCATTATTTTGAAGAGTTAGAAGAGGAATCGCTTAGAGATAACTTTGTGGTAGTGGTATGTTGACGTTTCAGTATTCATTTTCGTTTATGATGGATTTTAAAAGTTTTCAAGCCATAATCATCCCCACACATTTATATCTTAATACTGTTTCCTTATGGCTTTGGCAGTATGAGTTGCTTGATGAAATGATGGACTTTGGTTACCCTCAATATACTGAAGCTACTATCTTAAGCGAATTTATCAAGACTGATGCATATAGGATGGAAGTCACACAGAGGCCTCCTATGGCTGTCACAAATGCAGTGTCCTGGCGCAGTGAAGGGATACACTATAAGAAAAATGAAGTGGGTGGATTTCTTTTCTTATTCTCTTGAGTTGTTTTAGATGCCTTGAGGCACTTAATGATGGGTTTTTTTTCTTGTTTCTTCAGGTTTTCTTGGATGTCGTGGAGCATGTTAATATACTTGTCAACAGCAATGGACAAATCATTAGGTCAGATGTTGTTGGAGCATTGAAGATGAGAACTTACTTGAGGTGTGTTGTCCACAGAAAATTAGAGTTAATTAGTTCCGTCAAGGATACTGGCTGGTAGTTAGTCAGTGTTCTGGTGTAACTCAAAGTTTTCTTGCCACGTTTGTGCCTGAGGACTTGCATTCTTTCTGAGTGATTAAAATAATATATTACCAATCAATTTTAGAGTATGTGAATTTGTTGAGGGTAGCAAAATCCAAGTGCTCTAAAATTCTTAGCTTCAGGTGAATACTACGATACAAGGTAAATCTTGCTGTTTGATGTTATTTGTCAAAGTTCACCATGTGAAGATTATCATAAAACAGAGTCCCAAATCTTTTCATACCACGAATCAAATGATGCAGATTGAAGTAGGATGGTTTATGTTATGATGGGAGTTGCTGTTGTGGATGCCTTCTACAACGTTTACTCCAACTTGTTCTATATTTACTTCATTCTTTGAAGCTACTCTTTATGGAAATTAGCTTTGTAATTGGGTTAGTGTGCAGATTAAATGTGTTTTTGTTTGGTTATTGTGTCATGTGTTTATTTCTGCATTTCCTTAGAAAGTGTATTTCCATGTCCAAATTTTCTTTCTTTGCTTGAGTATGTTACTCATTTCCATAAGTTAGCAGCAGCTGGAGATTAAAGGCACCGATTAATATTTTTCAGTGGTATGCCTGAGTGTAAGCTTGGGCTAAATGATAGAATATTGTTGGAGGTGCAAGGTCAATCGACAAAAGGAAAGGCTATCGATTTGGATGACATCAAATTTCATCAGTATGTAACCTGACACTCTGATGTACTTGAAATCTGGTGTAGCCATCTTTGTTATGAGGATTGGGTTCATGAACTTGATTTGTAAATTCCTATTTTCACTAAATACCTCCATTTGGTGCAGGTGTGTACGTTTGGCCCGATTTGAAAATGATAGGACGATATCATTCATACCACCTGATGGAGCTTTTGATCTCATGACATACAGACTCAGTACCCAGGTTCACCCTGTGGTTCAGAATTCTCTCTGTCTTTTCTTGTTTTTAACCTTTTTTTTGGATTACTGACCAAATAGCATTTGATAATTTTCTTTATTTGTTCAGGTAAAGCCTTTGATTTGGGTTGAAGCTCAAGTTGAGAGACATTCTAGAAGTCGTGTTGAGATCCTGGTAAAGGCAAGAAGTCAGTTCAAGGAGCGTAGGTATTGTTGATATCATTTTTGCAATTGTTTCTCTAGTCAACTTTATTGCGCCAACATCTGAACAGGTTGATGTTTTGAAAATTCTCTTTACTAATGGAATAATTATCAAATAATACAGTACTGCAACGAATGTTGAGATTGAGTTGCCTGTGTCATCCGATGCTTCCAATCCAGATATTCGGACCTCAATGGGATCTGCATCATATGTACCTGAAGATGAAGCATTAATTTGGAAAATTAAATCTTTTCCAGGTGGCAAGGTCCGGGCAAACTTTTCATTTTTTTAATTGTTGGTCCGTATGCTGTTGTTAGCCCTAGATTTTGGACAAAGTTCTACTTTATCCTTTCTGCAATGACAATCCAGCCATGTATTGATCCGGTTTGCAAATCCAAATTATCTAGGAATACATGTTGAGGGCTGAGTTCACACTTCCCAGTATAACAGCAGAAGAAGCAACTCCTGATAGAAAAGCTCCCATACGTGTGAAATTTGAAATACCATATTTTACTGTTTCAGGAATACAGGTATGACTTCAAATTTCAAGCTTTGCTCTTCGTATTATTTCGTCAAGTTGCAATTATGCTTTGGGTGAATAGCATAATTTGCATTTATTTCATCTCTGTTTCTCTTCAAGAATCAGAGTAGTAATTTTAGATCATTGTGAGAAAATTAATTTGATTCAGTTGCTTGCAATATTGCTAAGAATGTTTGAAGAGATTGAGCAATGACATTTAGAACAAAAACATTAAGGGATTTGCCCATCACTACCTTGTTCTTATGCAGATATATATAGCATACTTCTTTGCACAATTGCATGTCGATGGAAGTTTTGTACTAATATCGGATCGTAAATTAACTGATCTGTGATCCACCTGAGACTGCAAGGCTTCACGCCTTAACCCTAACTTGTATCATACGTTGTTGGTAAAAGTTGGGCACCTTTTTAGTATGTCAGTGTCACTCCTTAATTAAGTATTAAATAGGTTGTGAGATTTGACCATCTTGAATTGAATGATACATGAAACCAGCTCATTTCAACTTGTAGTAAGAATAGCAAGAGGTTTGCATACCAGAAAAATATGGAGCTTATATAAGTCCTTGCACTACCCATTTAATTTAATTAATCATATCAAACCCCAAAACGTGAATGCAAACATGACACTATTTGAATAAACCTTTAGTTAACAGAATATTTTGGGTTGATACGAAACGGACCCCATTAATTCTCTATTGTCATATAAAATTTTGTATTAAATATGTGATGAAATTTCTCAACTTTATCATGCAGAACAGTTTTTGTAATTCTTTTAACTTAGTTTCCGTTCTTATCTGAATTGTAGCGTAAACAGAAAAAATAAACAATTACAGGTTGACATGGATCAGGCTGTACACTAATGACAGGTTCTTTTTAGTTAGATTAGCCTAAACTTGACCGTTCTTTATTGCATTTGGTCAACCCTACATAAAACCAATCATGATTAGGCAAATCTAAACCCACTATGTATAGATTTCGAGTCATGTTGTTTAGGTGACAATTTGTCTACTCTGGATTAGAGATTGCTAGTTGGCTGATTAGGATATCTTGAGTGGGTTTTAGTGGATCTGGTGGTAGTGGTTACTAGTTTCTTGAGACTCTGTAGTGTCACAAAATGTCTTCGAGAAGGTTAAATTCAACCAGAGAAATGAGTGTTTTTTTTTTTTTTTTTTTTTGGGAAGTGAGGTAAATGGCATTAAAAGTAGATAGAAAAAAATGAGGTAAAGAATTGTTTATTAGTGACCTTGGTGTTGCTTCCTCGATTCACATCAAAGAACCATATGAATGCAAGAGTTGATATCTGGCAGTCACTGGACCACCAAAGATATCTAATTCATTCATCAACAATAATTGGAAAGGAAGAACAAAAAATTGTTGTTGAAGTTCATGGCTTTTGAAATACGGTGTTAAATAACAGAAATTTCCGGATATCTGAGGAAGTTGAGATTAACAATTATCCTTTTTTGTGTACATGATCAATTATATAGGTTCGATACCTGAAGATTATAGAGAAAAGTGGCTACCATGCTCTTCCATGGGTGAGGTACATAACTATGGCTGGCGAGTATGAACTAAGGCTTATTTGAAATTCCTTGACATCTCTTGGTGCTTTTATTTCACCAAGTCAATTTATGAGCTTGAGTCATCGATGGCCTGGACAAATCTGGTGGATACGCCGGGATCATCATAAGAACCCAGTTGTCCCTAGACCATTGACTTGTGATGAAAATTTTCTGTATTGGATTTATTCTGTAATTATCATTTCTTTTTATCAATTAGTTTTGAAGGAGTTTGGGTCTATGCTTCGCCAGTTTGTGCAAATTACTTATTATATTAACAATTGAGAGATAAATTTTTTGTCTGCGATTTCCTAGCGGAATTTTCTAGCCTATGTTATTATTCTGTAACACCCATTTTCAATCCATCCATCTCATTCTGTCTCCTGTAACACCCATTTTCAATCCATCCATCTCATTCTGTCTCCTATATCCCACTGGACGATCTTCTTTCTGGACATGTCTTTGGTTTTTATCCGCCAACAATCTCCAGTTATGGGGTTTTGGTAATGGTTGCCCCGGTAATTAATAGATGGCCGTTGAAGTTCGAATCCAGATCATTGAATTAAGAATTTTTACCATTAAACTTGAAATTGATATATATTTTCAAGTTTAATATCTTACAAAAGGCTATTGTCTAAAGTCGGGCCATATGGATATGGGTGATGCAGTTAAGCCAGAAGAGGGACATTAGAATTTAAGAGAGAATATTCTCTTGAAGTGGAAGTGGACTTTGTTGCCCATCGGCCCCATAGTAATTTTTTTTGGGGTAACGGAGATATGAGTGACGTGATATCACTAACAAATTTAATATCTATTTTTTTAATTGTTTTTTAATATTTTAGCACTCGTAATAATAGATTATTGAATTGTTATTAATGTGTTATTTCCGTTATATTATAGATTTTCTCCTATTCTACCCCTTCAACACAAAAAAAAAAAAAAATATTCGACAGTAGGAGCTCCTAATCAGCCAATTCAACTCTGCCACGTATGTCTTTACAAGAGCGTAGGTCATTGTTACCATATTTCTGACGTGGCATAACGCTAGTGGTCCTCCCTGACCAACACGTGGCCTGCAGTCAATCATGTAACGAGAATCAATCCCATTTTATTGGCATTGTATGCGTGAGAACAGAAATAAAGGAATCAAAGCGCAGTTGGCTCCATACCCAAATACAGTCTTCATTTTATTATCCCCGATCCCAATACACGCACACGCGCACACACAGATTTCCAATACACTAACAGAATCATACGGGCCACTTAGTTTGAGATTACAAATCAGACGGTGGTTGCATCTCCAACATATTCCTGGTAACTCCTGTAAGAATCTGTGCCCATAGTGGTACTATCATCTCTCAATCACACTCTGACATACACCAAAAGTTTAGGTTCATATCACATACACAAACATTATGATCGGAACAACACCAAGTTGGACTTGGGTGTCTACTGACTGAAAAATTATATTAGGTGTCGGGTGGAACCCAGCTGCTGTGAGATAAATGTCATATACACCCGGCACATGATACACCACCTCTTATCGACAGTCAAAAATAAAAGCATACACGTGTGGCAAAACTCGCACGCTTTCTCAAAATCCCACAAAAGAACCACCGCGGCACCGCCGGCCACGGTTCCGGTTCGGAACCGGAACCGAACCGGTTGGAACCGGAAGGTTCCAATTCCAACCGGTTCCGGTTCTGGTTCCGGAACCGAACCGGAATGGGACCGGAACCGAACGGTTCCGGTTGGAACCGTCGGGTTCCTGTTGGAACTGTAGCAGGAACCCTACGGCCCCCAACGGCTACTAGCCGTTGGGGGATGCAGGGAGCCGTTTGGCTCCCTGCCAACAAAAAAATTAGAAATTTTTTTTTATTATATAAAATAAAAATTACTAATATACCCCTAATAACTGTAATAAAACGGTTATATTTAGGGGCATTTTTGGTATCAAAAAAATTCTAAAATTCTATAAATAGGATTCATTTTTCATAATTTCATCACACCAAATTCTCAACTCTCTCATTTTCTATAAATCTCTTATTCTCAATCTTACTTCAATACAATTCTCTTATTTTAGTTGTTAATTTGTTATCATTCGCATCGCAATTATTCTAATGGCAAGCTCATCCGAGAACATAATGTCAAATATGCCGACCCAAGAGAGCGGCCCTAGTGTCAGTGCACAATCACGGAGAAGAGAAGTTAAGGCTCGGTCCTCCGATATTTTCAAAATTCATTTTAATTTGGAACGCCTAAACGATGGTTCACAACGAGCAATTTGCAACTATTGTGGGGTTATCTATAAATTTTCTGGTGGATACAGCAATATGATCAAGCACATGGAGAAACATCATCCGGTTGAATTTGGCATTGATACGACGCAGACTCAAATGGCCAGGTGCGCATCATCTAGTAGAGGTACGAGTGGTGTAGATTTATTTAAATATTCTGATGCAAAAAATAGAGAAGAATTTGCGAAATTAACATGTATGGCACATCTTTCTTTAAGCTTTGGTGAAAAACTTCATTTTACTAATTACGTGCATAATGCTTTAATCCCTGCTGCATGTAGAATGACTCGAAACATAACAAAACGTCATATTTTCAAATTATATAAAGATGGTAAAATTATTTTAAATGAAATATTTAAAGAGATGAAATGTCGTATTTCTATATGTTCTGATATTTGGAGTGACCATTGGCAAACACACTCATACATGGGTGTGACTTGTCATTGGATCGATGCATCATTTACCATGCAAAAACGACTTATTGCATGTAGAGTTTTTGATGACCAACATACTGCACATAATATTTATAGAATGATGAAGGTAATTTTTGATGAATATGGTTTAGGAGAAAAAATTTTAACAATTGGATTTGATAATGCATCTGCAAATACTGCATCCATCAATGATTTAAAAGAAATATGTCAACCAAATTTAGAGGGTCGATTTTTTCATATTCGTTGTACATGTCATGTCCTAAACTTATGTGTGCAAGACGGTCTAAAATTATTATCTTCTTTCCTTGATCCTATTAAAACGGCACTTAACTGTATTTGGTCATATTCTCAAGTTAGGAGGGAATGAACCAAGTTTTGTAAAATAAATGGTATTAAACCGATTAAATTTTCTAGAGATGTTACAACACGTTGGAATTCTACTTATTTTCTTTTATGTCACGCACTTCAATACAAAGATGCATTATGTAGTTTTTTTTCTCAACATGTTCAAAATATCACACTTTATCCTAGTCAATGGGATATTTGTGAATAATTTTAGATATTTTAAGAGTTTTTAATGATGCTACTTTAGTTTTTAGCGGTGTTTATTATCCCACTGCACATTTATTTCTTCTTGAGAGTTTGAATATTGTTGGCACTCTCGATGAACATGTTAACAGTGACGACCCTAATGATATTGTTTTGCTCGAAGCCATTACTGTTATAAAGGTAAAATGGTTGAATTATTGTAGAGAAATTCATTTACTTTATCTTATTGCTGCTGTTTTTTATCCTATATTTAAATTAGAAGGTTTGAATGGTGGTTTACAAGCTTACTATGGTTATTTAGGAATAGTAGATGATGTTGATATTACGAGCATAATGACGAATTTAAGAAGTGATTTAATTATTTTATTTAATGATTATATTGTAAGGTATAACTTAGGAACAGTAGGTCAATCTAGTAGTAGCGAACCGGTAATTCAACCAAGACTTAGCGCAGGGGATCATTGGTTATTGCAACGAAATAAAAAATCTAGGGATACGACAACAACTAATAACCCTGAAATAGATAATTATTTATCTACAAATTTTGAGTTTTCTAATGAAAGTTTATGCAGTAAAAATTTTAAAATCCTTGAATGGTGGAACCGGCATAAAAATATATATCATGTTTTATCTATTATTGCTAAAGAGATATTGGCAGCACCTATTTCCACCGTTGCGGTTGAGCAAGCCTTCAGCTTGGGAGGTAATATATTGGAAGCTAGGCGATCTTCATTACATCCAAGCACTCTAGAAGCAACAACTTATGTGGATGATTGGACTCGAGCTGATCTGAGACAACAAGAAGATGTCCCCGATGATTTTGAAGATTTGTTCGATAATGCTTCTGCAACAAGTGCAAGTGGAAGCTGCGGAACCGGAGCCGAAGGATCAACTGATAATGATGATTGATAATTGTAAAATTATAATTTACAAAGGGGATATGTCTTAAACTTGTAATGGAACTACGTGAGCTTTGATTCCTCTCACCCTTGGAGGATACGTAGGCAACTTAAATTTTAAAAAATTTAAGCTCAAGCTCTTTAATGTAATAAATTTTTTTTTTTTTTATAAATTTAATCTCATTTTTTTTAATTAATAATTTTTTTATTTATTTAAGCTTTGATTCCTCTCATTTTTTTATTTTAATTAATTAAAAAAAAGGAACCGAACCGAACCGGAACCGAACGGTTCGGTTCCGGTTCGGTTTTAGGTTCCGGTTCCACTTAAGTGTGGAACCGAACCGAACCGCCGGCCGGGTCTAGCACCGCCCCTCTCTCCTAGTAATACCAATGTATCAGGTGGTTGTGTGTTAGAATAACAATGGTAGATATAAACTCAAATGAGACGCTCAAAAATATATTTAAGCATAATTTGTATATAGTAATTTAGTTTTTATTTATTTTAATCCCAAAATAAATTTGTCTTGGTATCTTATGCACGTGTCTTTGGGTATATGTGTGTTAGGGAGTGTTCATGGGTCGAATCACATTATTTTTTTGAATTTTGCGAAATTCGATCAGGTCGGAAAATCTCGAACCCGAAATTTGAGATTACAAACTCTAGCAGGTTGGTAAATTTTTTTTTATGTATTAATTATTTCGACACATAAATACTAGCTATTAAACAATTGAAATAATAGTAAAAATTTTAAAAAATAATAAAATTTTAGAAAAATAATAAAAATTCTATTGTATCGAGTCGAGTTTAATTTTCAAACTCGTGACCCGACCCGCAAATATAATGTTAGGTTAATGTACGGGCCAAATTTAGCCCAAGGGCAATTTCGACCTTTTACTTCAGGCCCAAGTTGCTATCACAGATTCACTCTCTTAGGAAGCCCAGATTTAGTGTATATCGGCCCAAAGATTCATAGGCCCATACCAGTACAGATCCAAGGACCCACCGTACGATAACCCATGTAACACTTAGATACATGAACACCATTTATAACTCAACTGTTTTCAATCATCATGACTGCCCATAATTCTCCTTTATGATGCGACCGTTACCTCCTTTATGTTGCGACCGTTACCAACACACCAAACATATGTCAGTTAAACGTATTCATGAGTCTCACCTCAAATAACCTATAAAAGGAGAGAAAGTCTACGAGAAAAGGGGATTCGGATGGCTCAACCATATTCTCTCCATGGCTCTCAATATCTCACATCAACCGCCCTCACGACAGATTACGAGTATCAAGGTAACCTCTAGCCTTGCTCTTCCATTACTTTCAGCTCATCTCCATCACTGACTTGAGCGTCGGAGTGCCCCCGGCACCCACCACACCGGTGGGCAGAACTCCCGCTCATTCTACCTTTGTTTTGCAGGATCGCTAGCGCCCCAAACTACAAATTCTCGATTGTGGACCTCGGGCGAAAACCAGCGTCTACAATTTGGCGCCCACCGTGGGGCCCTGGCGATTCATAGCGTGCAAAGATCTCTCAAACTACGATCTTTCCAAACACCCCTACTTGTATAACGTCACACAATGAGCAAATACCATGTCTCATGGTTAATTGGCCATCCTCCAAGAACAATTACATAAATTATGATTATCATTTGTCCCATTTGTTCCACTCTCAATGGGAAGTCCATTTGCTCCAATCGACGTATATGGACCTACATCAGGAGAAAGACGCCTCCCGAACTATATTTCCTACCATTTGCCTCACATGAAGAAGCGATGTATCTGATATGAGAAGGATGTTCCAGTCGACAGTACCCGAATGAAGACTTGGCGCGGACATCCCGGTCAACCTTACCAGGTATGGCTCACACTTTTTAAGAATGTCACAGTCGACATCACTAAGGCATGAGATTTATAGTAGGTGTTACAATGTGATTCTAAGATATGGGTGTCCCGGACGACACTACGATTTCCAATTCGGTAATTGTTATACTGTCCCAATCGACATTAGTAAAACATGAGACTTGTTAGGGATGTCCCATTGGACGTTAATGTGTAGCTTGGGACTTATTTTAGATGTCATAGAGGACATTACAATTTATAGTTTGAGACTTTTTATGGATGTCTCTGTCGACATTTACGATATATGGCATGGGACTTGTTAGAGATTTCCCACTTGACATTAGTATTTTGTTAAGAAAGTCCCAACTGACAATACTATATACGACTAGCCGCAATCGACACTATATGATAGTTTAGAGTATCGCAAAGATTCCCCTCGACACTCCACGTATGAAGCCCAATTACCTGTATGACAAAATGGATTGCCAACAACTTCATACTACGTCGGTTGATTGTTATCTCCCTCAAAGGGCATAAGAGGATAATCGTTTTCCTCTATACGACAAGGTGGTTATCAACTTCACATTACATCCAGAGATCGACATCGTCTCCAAACGACGAAGAACATTATTATTCTTTCGGAAGATATGTATGATCTATCATCCCCTCCAAACGACATAGACGTAATATCGTCTCCTCCAGACTTCATTGATAGAATGTCGTCTGCCTCGTGGGACGTGGAAGGATTGTCATCACCTCCAGTCTACAGAAGATTTTTTCATCTCCTCTAGACAAAAGGCAAGAGATGACATACTGTCCAGTGAGCTGCTCCACTCGCCAAGATCTGTGAGCAACCATTATAAACAAAGTTGCATGAAACCGTGCCAAAAGAGTACAAGAGAAAAGCAATCCCAGTTTCTTTGAATCGAAACTTTAGCCACACTGTCAAGCTTGTTCTACTTGCGGTATTGAAGGGCTAACCGAGCAAAGAAGCAAAGTCCTTAATAAAATGCCCATACATCAGTCAGCCCACCAGCTTGACAGGAAACCAGCGATAAAAAGCATCGGCAGGCCCAACATTAAGCCCATTAGTGCATTATGCTTGGTCCCCTCATCCACAAACGACATGCATGTGTTGAGCATCCAATTCGTCGGATTAAAAACAGCTCTCACAAAGAAATAACCCTGAATAGTTACCAAACAAGTCCAACGAACCACGCCATCCTATCAATTGTAAAAACCTGACCATGAGCTACAAGGAACACCCCAAAACAAAGAAATGAGACAGCCAAAAAACTTAGCAGCCCACGAACCAAAACCAACGCATGACAGCCCATCATTCAAGACCCAAAGTAATAAAAGGCTGTGAAGACTTACGGCCCATAGCCCATCATGTTGGCCGAGCCGAAGATAAAACACAGCTACATCAATAAAAGGAACAAAGAGTCCCACATCGTTTATTAAGAGATCAAAATAAAGATTTCAAAAAAAAAAAAACAGACTTTAAGCCCATCGTCCCACATCTGACAATGAGAAAGCAACTTCAAAAATAAACCAAAGACATTAAATCCACATCAGTGAAATTCAAGCTCGCCCAGCCAAAAGACCGAGATCCCATCACCCAAACTTGACCGAAATTCACCTCACCTAAAGCAATCACCAAGATCAACTCTACCATCTACCCCATATCGCCCATTGCGACAAGCCAAAATAACCCAGCTAGAAAGACTTGATCCTCCATCGCCCAACTAACCTCATGAACAAACCAGAAACCTAATTCTCTAATTCCGTGTTAGGCTCGTGTTCGGTTGGGCTCCCCGAGGCTTGCTGAAGGATTTTGAGATTGATGTACTTATGGAGTTACTTTGCTGGTTGTTGGGATCTCTGGATCTGTTTTGAGTCTGCAATCGGGTCTTGTAGACGGGTAAAAAAAAAAAAAAAAAAAAAAAAACCCACGGTGTCATACATCAACAAAAGAGTAAGAGAGATCAAGAATGGATGGAGTGTCACAGTCGAACCAGCGATTTCCCAAGGTTTAAATTCATGAACTCGAAGACGACTACTGCAAACTTATGTGGTCAGTTAAAAAACAAGAGGCCAAACTCGACAAAGGGAACTTCAGAAGCGACCAAATAACTCCAATATCACTTACATAAGAGTTAAGCTCTACCCAAGCGCATTAAAAGTAACTTATCCAAGTCTAGAAAAAAGCCCAGTCAACACTGATCACACAATCACTACCAAGTCGTTCCACATCGCTCATTTCAGAGTGAGCATGTAAAGAAGCTACATGAGAATCAAATCCCATCGTTCGACTCAAGTTATCGCCCACTACTCCAGCCCAATTTGCCCCACGCATAACAAACCCAAGTAATCCCGGGTTTTAGAGGTTACAGCAGACGACATATAAGGCTGCATGCGACCGGTTCACATATTACGATGACCCAGTATCTTATGTATGGTGGTTCCAGTGATTCACTCGTGCTCTTGTAGCGGACAATTGAGCCCTCTTACCTCTCCATGGGGACCACCAGTACATCATTCTCATTCGCAAAATGAGATATGAAGAAATTCTCATATGAATAGCGCCTCCAAATTCTGTTGGAAATCTAATAACCATGTCCCAAGATCAAAAACAAGCAAAATATATATAAGAATGAACTACATTGAAGTAATGGCGGAAACAATACTCACAAAAACGGAATGTGGATGCAATGGATGAAACAAATGTTGCTCCTTTGTGCAGTGGAGGATTCGGCCAAGATGAAAAGAAATGCTCCAAGCAAAGTTTGATCCTTCCAAGCTCTAAGATGAGTTTCCCATAACACCTTGTATGATCCCTTGATGTTGCTAGCCAAAGTGTGTGTTAGAGTTCCAAACAAGCACACTTTCTTCTTGTCTTGCCACAAAACAAATGAAGAATTGGAGAGAGCTTTGAGAGCTCACTGTTTCGGTAATTAGAGAGGGAGAGGAGGATTTGATTTTTGTCTCAAAAATCAATTTATATTTATGTCATAATTATATTAAATAATAATATACTTATGACACAAACCATGCAAAGACTTAGAGTGTCTAACACTCAATTTCCATGCAATACCCTTGAGTGCTTTGTACACTATCTTCATGCAATACATCTTGATTAAATAATGCAAATAATGACAAGTGTCATATGGGCCCCACACGTTTCCAAATGAAAGTGGGCCCACGTGCACTCACGCGTTCGGGTTCGATATTTCCGAAATACCGAGCTTACGTCGCGACGTTAATTAAATCGAATTTAAATAAATAATTGCGCCTAGCGAAATTATTATTTACGTCGCTAACGAATTAATTCTAAATTAACTCGTTTGCCCGAATTAAAATCTAATTTCA
>SKCR01004578.1:0-26435 GCA_019454045.1 Zanthoxylum bungeanum | reverse complement strand
GGATGTCTGGCAACTAATCTCTATAATCGGATAAACATGACCTAGTCATAATATCCCGATAGCTCGAGCATATAAGAGAACAAGTTCTGTATCCTACGTGATCACCATCTCCATATGACTGGAGTGATACTTCTGTCTTGACATCACACCCAACACACTACGATACTCAATATACCCAGTATTGGCGTACTCAGAACCGGTTAAAGCCCTGGACGACCTCAACCAAAGTATATCGATTGTCGCAAGTGTTAGCGGTGCAAGTCTCAGGTTAAGACTAAATACACCTACCCTGATTTCGGACTTCCATAGACACATAGTCATACTACCAATGGAATTCTGAGAGGGTCTATATAGAGCGAAGCTATTTCCCGTACCACCAGTGAAACACAACCTCCTATTACACTTGCATGAGTATCCTATACCCAAATATATAAGAACTATGCCGTTATGCCCTCACAACGCGCAAGTGCAATACTAGTCTTTTACGTATTTATCGATGTCCATTTTTGATAATACTCTGACTATGGATATTTAATGATTTATCCTTCATGGACTGATACTGTCTCATATCATTCTCCATCCAGGAACAAATCATAGGGACCTCTCATTATTTATACATCTAGGTGATCTAATCACAAATGATAAGAGTGCAATCTCATTTGTCACATAGTTAATTTGTACAACAACACCATGATCTGTACAAATAGTGACGCTATGGGTCATAATTGTCCAACAATCTTCTCCCAATGCCCCGACTGTAGGATTACCGGCCTCATATAATTCTTTGAGAAGTCGATTTTGTGAAATTCCCTTTTTCCTTGCTTCAGTTCTGATGTCTATTTCTTCTTCTATGTCGGTCAAATCTTCATCCGAATTCTCCCTATCTGTTATCGAGAGCGCTGCAAATTCAGTCTTGTTGCCCTCATAGACGTCTTCACTTGTTCCAACTTCTCGTCTGTTATCCCCCTTGAACTTTCCGGGCAATAAGTAATGGTTGGCCATAACCGGTGGCATACTGTCGAACTGAATGACGATAGGAGGTTCTTCGTCATCTGTTTCATCCCGCTTTCTTCTGTTGAAATTAGTGTGTTCATCACCGCTCGTGACTGCTCCTTTTTTACTGTCGCTCCTGTTTGCTTATGACTTCTCCATGATGCGAGGGCTACGGCCCATGGTGGCCCTTGCTTTGCCTTATCGACGCATCATACAACCATAGTTTCTTTGATGTCGCCTTAGCTGCGTCCTCGTCATCTCGTCCACGGGGGGATAGTTCATGTCTGGACCCTGTCCTGAAAGTGGCTTTCGGTATGAATGTCATATATTGGGCTGATGAATTTTTGGCCTAAACGTCTTTACATTTTGGACGAAATTTGAATTCTCCCCATAGAATCTTGGGGCGAAGGTCCGCGGCTGCCATGCTGCTGACTCTTTCTTTATGTGCCTTTCACAAGTCTCTTCTAACTCCATCATCCATTCTATATTATTTTTACATCGAATACAAACATTCTGCCGGTCCCCCCGCTCTGAAGGTACCTCTATCATTTCCAGAATGCTTGGACGATGATGGTGCTATCCTTCGTCTAAAACCAATTTGACCTTCGGCAGATTCGTCTTGGCAAGGTCTGGGTTGATCATGTTCAATTCCACCGATTTTGGAAAAGAGTTATTATCCACTGCCATCTTTTTCTCGAACGTAATTCGTATAGATTCTATGGCATCCTGTAACACATTTCGAAAAATGAGACAATTATTAGTTGTATGAGACCATGTATTGTGCCACTTACAATATTTTTTACTACCGATTTGCTCGGCTGTTAGCAACGTATGTCGATCGCTCAAACTAATTTGTTTATCTTTATATAACTGGTCGAATGGCATCCACTTTAGTGATATCAAAAGAGAAGTTTCTACTTTTCTATCGTTCTTTTCATTGGCTTGGGGCTCCGCCCACGTCTTACAAATGTAAGGCTTTCCCTTAACTAATTCAGCCAAATATAAATCGCTATAGGCCAAGTGGGAGATTGTTGGACAATTATGACCCATAACATCACTATTTGTACAGATCATGGTGGTGTTGTACAAATTAACTATGTGACAAAGGAAATTGCTCTTTTATCATTTGTAATTGGATTACCAAGATATATAAATGATAGAAGGTCCACATGATTAATTCCGGATTGAGATGATATGAGACAGTGTCAATCCACGAAGGTTTAATCATTAAATAATCCATAGTCATGGTATTATCAAGATTGGACATCGATAATGCGGAATAGACTAGTATTGCACTTGTGCGCGTTGTGAGGGCATAACGACATAGTTCTCATATATTTAAGTATTGGATACTTATGCAAGTGCGATAGGAGGTTGTGTTTTACCGATGGTATAGAAAACAGTTTCGCTCTGGATAGACCCCGCGGAATCCCATTGGTAGTAAGTCTATGTGTCTATAGGAGTCCGCTTCAGGGTAGGTGTATTTGGTCTTAACCTGAGACTTGCATCGCTAATACTTGCGACAATCAAAATACTTTGGTTTTGGTCGTCCAGGGCTTTAACCGGTTCTGTGTACGCCTCTTCTGGGTATATTGAGAATCGTAGTGTATTGGGTGTGATGTCAAGACTTAAGTATCACTTCAGTCATAGTGGAGATGATGATCACGTAGGATACAGAACTGGTGCTCTTATATGCTGCAGCTATCGGGATAATATGACTATGTCATGTTTATCCGATTATAGAGACTAATTACCAGATATCGACAAGTGTTTCGTACGGGGCAGACACATTCCCAGCCCCAAGCCTAGCACTTGACATCAGATACTGGATCGACATTCACAATACTACGTATACTACGCCTAACATAGATCGTATATTCTCTTAAGAATATTTCTGCAGAATTGGGTAGGCACAATGCTTTGCTAGAAGCCAATCATGTCTTATAAATCGCTAAAAACGTAGTACTAGGTACGTACGTGTTCGGATAGTCCGATAACCAGATTTACTGTCAACATATCCAGGGATCTCATGGGTCACTTTCCGAAGATTCACCGATAACATATGACTCGCACTTTATTAATCTGGGATTAATTATTAGAGAGAGAAAATTAATCTGGGATTAATTACGGAGATATTTTATCTCGGATAAAATACTATTTAAAGAGAGAGAACGATTAATTTGGAATTAATCGATAAATTAATATATTCGATATATTAATCGAAATTGGATTTCGACGCGGAATTAAAATCGGATTTTAATTTGGGCAAACGAGTTAATTTAGAATTAATTCGTAAGCGACATGAATAGTAATTTTACTAGGCATAATTATTTAATTAAATTTGATTTAATTACGTCGCAACAGAAAATTCGATAATTCGAAATTAGCGAACCCGAGCCCATAAGTGTTTGCGGGCCCACTCGCATTTCGAATCAAGTGGGGCCCACAAGTCACATCAAGCGTCAAATCACTAGTCAATCAAGTGATGGAAGTCACATCACTTTGAGTGAAGTGATGCTTATCATCATTGATTGATATGAATAGTTGATGTGAATAGTTGATGGTTGAAAGACATTTACCATTTAATTATTTGGTATTTGAATTTGAATTTTTGTGTATTAGATATACAACACACAACAAACATCATCTTCCTCTCCCCTCATCTAGTTTCGGCCAAGGGCCATTTTATCTTTCAAAAATTCTTAGCAAGGCCAAGAATGAAAGAGAAGCTCAAGGAAGATTTGTGGCAAATCTTTCCAATGCTAGCACTTAAAGAGGGCATACAAAGGTGATAGGGAAACCTTTACCATGAAGATCATTTCCATGGAGCTTGAAGAACACAAATAGAGCACAAAGAGGAGCTTGGCCGAGAGCTTCATCCATGGAACAAAAAGTTTTGTGTTCGACGCATCGCAAATCCGATCATTGTAAGTATGATTCTGCCATTCTTCTTTGAGTATTCACACATGATTTCATTGCTTGAATTGATCTTGGGACTATAATTGAAACCCAACACAACGGGCAGAGTGTTGGGGCCTAGTGTACACAGTATGTCCGGTATACCAGTATACGAGGCACTACCTCTCCAGTATTCGCTCCTTGAGTACGTCCTCAAGCTCAATAGACAGGTTAGTAAGCATGCCCAAGGCTATCTAAGTTGCCTCATAATAAGTCACCCTAATTCTCACTCTAGTTATGAATCATTTCGTGATTATTCAAGATTAAGTTGAGCTACGAACCTAGGAAGTACAAGTATTCTAAGGACACCCACCCAAGAAAGTAGAAAGAAAAAGAGAAAGCTAGAAAGAAAAATAGGAAAGATACCAAGATGTTTAAGAAACCGGAGATAGTAAGTGGGGAAGATACAGAAGTAGATGATAAAGAGAAATCTATAAGAAAAGTAAAAAAGATGAGGTACATATGATCTAAGAAATCCGAGGTAGTAAAAATATAAAGGTACAGAAAAATGATCAAGATAACGCCAGAACTTATGGTAGTAAAAAACATATAGCAAGCCTGAACAAGAGTAAAATGTTGAGTAAACTTGAGTAAAATTTCTTCTTTTCTAGTAAGATTCCTTATCCAATAGAAACTCCACCAGGTAGATCCAATAGCCATAAGCATCTCTTATAAATAGCAAAGTTTCCCCCGAATAGTGAATATATATTCAGAAAAAGAAGAAAAGTAAAGATTAAGATTAATTAATGGAGTTTCCAGTAAACAAAACTATTATTAAAGGTATGGAAGTTCTGGATACCCAAACCTAGCACCATGAGCAAGTATGAAAGACGTAAAGAGAAGTGATTAGTTACCCTAAATAAGGAAATGGATATAGTTATCTTGACTTACCAAAATCCTCGTCACCCTGTAATTTCAAAAAGGAAGTTGTCCTTACGAAGTCTATCCCATACCTACCTTACATGAGTAATAGACTCTATCATGACACAGAGTACCAGAACAAGGATCACGATAACCATCGAGACGTAGAGGCTTGCCCCATCCTTTTCCAATTTAGATAAAAGCAACTGTAAGAAACCCAACGAACGTCTCCCATAAAAACAGAAACATAAGACATGAGAAGATAGATCATCTAGAAAAAGGACCTAGAAAACCTCCGAAGCTAGAAAAGAGAGAACTCAGTATAGTCCACAGAATAGACCAACCATAGTAGAACTCATAGATCCGACCAATATCAATAGAAACCCATGTGAGCTTAGAGAATACAGACCTATGAGATTGAAGGTTCTCAGGAGTTAACAAGATTACCAGCACAAACAAATAAAAAAATTTAAATGGAATAGCTGTAACCGATAGTAAGAGTAGAGAGCAAAGACCTAGAAAATAGACCATGAGAATGAACCATCACCGGTTACAGTAGTGCAACATAAAGCCAAGAGATATGATATGAAAGTACAAAGCAGTAAGAAATACCAGTATCTATAATAGAAGAGATAATAAAATTTAAAGACAATGATACAGATAGGAACCTCGATATAATTAAAAAAGATTGTGAAACCATTAAGACTTAGAGTAGTCGTTGCAGACCACGGTAGAATAAGCGATGACTCTTCTGTTTAGTAGCTCCGACCCTAGTACGTGTGTATATACCCAACTAGATCATCATTGGACTTAAGCAGTTAACAGAGACTTGTATTTTGAGATGTCCAAATAAATTGTGCATTCACCCTCAATTTAGAGTCCAACGAAAGAATGAATATGTAAATAAGAGCATTGGACAAGATAAATAGATTATGTGACAGCCAAACCCAAAAGCTCAACATGACCTAGATAAAGTTCAAAAGATTGTAATATCTTGAACGAGACAAAGTAGCTTGTAGTCACAATAAGATTAGCCAAATACAGAAGGGATAATCTGATTCATAGTAGGGCGGAAAGCTTTCAAGGAAGTAAATGTTGGGGTTTTGGGCGTTAATTTAGGTAAACGCAGCGGAACGTTGAAAATCAAAATTTTTCGATTTCAATAATTTTTCTTGGTTTATTTTAATTACTCAATACTTAAAAACTGAAATTTTTATCCAAAAATCAAATTTTCTAGTAATTACCGTTTTGGCCCAAAATTTTATATTTTTATCATTTTAGTCCAAAATCGTCAAATGAAATTCTAATTGATTCCAAATCAATCCCAAAATGATTTATACATGTCTAATACATGAAAAATATAATTTTTAACTCAAATAAATCAAATTTCCAGAATTTTTCGGAATGGTCCCTAAACTTTCAAGAATTTATAATTTGGTCCTTTTTGTTCAAAACATGTCAAGATCAAATCCAAAAATTTTCAAATTTAATATACATCATATATATATCAAATCTCATCACATTTATGAAAAGCCCCAAATTTGGTGAAGGTTAAAAACCCTAATTTTATAATTTCATAAATTAACAAAATTAACACTAAATTAATCGAATTCAAGACTTTAATTCAATTCCCACAATACTAAACAAGTCTCACCATCATGAAACAACTCAAGAATAATTCTAGGTCAATCAGGAATGGCTAAGTAACTCTAGAATGGCAACTAACCATCAAATGGCAGAAGAAAGCTTTATAAATAATTTTAAGCATTCTAAATTAACATAATGCTTCTATCTTTCAATCAAACTCCTAATCATCAAAACACAACCATAAGAAAGTAGAAAAGAAACTAAGCTACACATGTTGAAGTTTATGATCTTAGAACAATTTTCAAGAAGAAGAAAGTATGAAAATCCTTACCAAATTTCCAAAATACGCAAACTTTTCTTCTTTCTTCTCTTTTCTCTATTTTTCACTTTGTATTTGATATTTTAGGGTTCTTGAATTATAAAACAAAAAAATAAAAAATGGCCTTATATAATTTCCCAAATGACTGAATAAAGAGAAAAAATAATAGTGTAGGAGCGAAGTGGGGTTTACCGCTATGCCTATGATGTTCGACGACCATGACACTGTTGGGCTCGCAGCTCATAGAGAGTATGGATTAGCCCGTAGAGGACTAAACCAGAGAATAAAAGAGTTGTCACCCAATGTGAACTGGAAAAGATTTAAAGCCGTACTCACCCATCACAAGGGAACACCTGAAACCGTTGGGTTCGGAATGGTCTCTTACTTATGCCAGTATAATGGACGGGTTCACACAATGGTATAGCCAAGTCTTAAGGTAATTCACGCATAAAAGTGAATAAAAATATAATAACATAAATAATAATCACAATAACGTAGTTCCAAAATCACATTAAATAAAGAAATACGAGATGCGATAACGAAAATTATAATAAACAATCAAAAGTAGGAAAAAGCATCAATAAAGAAATAGAAAATAAAAAAGGGAAAACCAGTAGAAAAATAACAGAGAAAACAGAAGAAACAGCAACCGAAAAATCGAGAAACAGCAGCCAAAAAATCATGAACAGTGAGCAGAGACAGCGTGAGCAGCAACTAAAAATAGTAGCCAAAAAATCCTGAACCAGCAATCAGAAAATAACGAATCAGCGAACCAGCGATCCTTCCGGTGATGGCCTAACGCACTTCCGAGAAAGCAACTTAAAAGGTAAGACCTGATGGCACCTTTACCATATTTATTTTTATAGTTCCGGGCGCTGCATGCCTGGCTGGGCGTGAAATATGTCCAGTCGGGTATGTGAAGTCCTATATCAAAGACGACCAAATTTCTGATCACATTTTTCTTTCATTGGCATTTTGTTATTTATCTATTTTTTTTTATCTATTTATTCAGTTTTATTGTTGTTTTATTATTTCGCCTTTAATTTGTTTATTTTTTGTTCATGTTGATGATTATATGTATATGCATTGTTATATGTTTTCATGTCTGTTTACATTACATTGATGATTATGTATATTATTATCCCATGCGGTATATCGGATGGAAATCCAAATGTAAATTCCGTAGCTGAATCCAAATGGACGGTAGTGCGGTCTGTACTTGGAATATAACTTCACGTGCCACTCGAGAAATACTCATATATGCGTGATTAACCCTCATTTTGTTTGCTATTTATTTATTGACGCTTTTTCTGCTTTTGATTGTTTATTATAATTTTCATTATCGCATCTAGTATTTCTTAATTTAATGTGCTTTTGGAACCACGTTATTGTGATTATTATTTTGGTTGGGTATGTTATTACATTTTATTTGCTTTTATGCATGAATTTCATTAAGACTTGGCTATACCATTGTGTGAACCCGTCCATTATACTAGCATAAGTAATGGACCATTTCGAACCCAACGGTTTGAGGTCTTCCCTTGCGAGGGGTGAGCGCGGCCTTAAATATTTCCCAGTTCACACTGGGTGGTGACTCCCCGTGGGCTAATTCGTACTCTTTACGGGCTGCGAGCCCAACAATGTCATGGTCACCGAACATCATAGGCATAGGCGATAAACCCCGCTTCGCTCCTACAAATGGCGACTCTATTGGGGATAGAGAATTGGCCTTGAAATAATGCCTTGTAGTGTTCATGGCTTTGGCTTTGGTTAACCAAGTCTTATATATTTTGAATACCCTTCTTACCCTCGATGGCATCATGTATCATAAAGTTACTTTCACTCAAACTATGATGAGTTTGTATTTTATGATGATTGGTCCAAAAGTTTTCAAAGTGACGATGGGCCACCTTGTGTTTGGGTCCTCTATCATTTGAAGTTATTTAGCCACCTTATAACAAAAATGTAAACCTATTGGGCCTTTTAACTGGGACAAGTTTACAACTCGCGATAATCTGATTGAACGCCTTAAAATGATGACGGGCCAACTTGTATGAAAACCTTAATGGGCTTAGAAGGTCCAAATATGATCCAAATATGCCAGATGCATAAGTTCGATACCTGTACTGGCTTTCATCCAGGAAGGGTACACCTTGTTATGACATATTTGTATACTTTTGGATATCTCCAAGTCCATCTCTGCCACAACCGTGATTACTGAGGGTCCAATTCATCGTTTCTATATAATGGCACGATCCCCATAATAGTCTTAGTCAATATTGTAAATGGGTGATCTTTGTCTTTTACCGATGAAGAGGACTTACCACGAGTGTGGGAGGAATGAGGTCGAAATGGTATATGCTGTTTTGATAACCACATGCATCTCATGCATACACGCATCATGCTGGCCCCAAGTCTTAAAAGCCATCATAGATATCCGTTGGGTTAGAGAAGAAGGAAGACTTTTCAAGAAAAGGTTAGCAAGCATGGATGCGTCAGGCAGTGAAAGTTCCCACATGGATCAATTGGAGACCAACATCACCAAAATTACCGAGCAACTACAAGCTTTGACCAATATTGTGGCCAATCTGAAAGTACCCCACACAATGGGAATAGAAAACAACGATGGTGGAAGGTGTGAGGAGCCCTCGAATAGGGTGAGCGAAGAAATCCCTGTTTTTGATGATGACATGGCTGAGTATGCCACAGAAAGGATAGCCGGGCCTCTGGAAGTTACAAAAACTCAGAGAACAAGTAGAGTCAATTACCCGTAAGATTAAGGGAAAACATGAAGATCTATTAGACTATTGTAGGACACAGAAATCGGCGACGCTATCCTAGGTTCGTGGCCTAGTTGGGAGTACGGAGTAGCCCACGGGGGAACTAAACCGGAGAATAATGGAGTCGCCACCCAGTGAACTGGGAAAATAATTTAAGGCCGCACTCACCCCTCGTAAGGGAAGACCTCAAATCGTTGGGTTCAGAATAGTCTCTTACTTATGCCACTTGTAATGAAAGGATTTGTGCAATAATCTAACCGAGTCTATGCAACATACGTACGCAAGGATAACCTACGTCTAAGTTCGCATACAACATATACCTAAGTTTGCATATTAAAGTAAAACCTATATCTAAGTTCTCATGCATAAAAGTAAGTCGGAATAACGGAAAACACACGATTTCATGAACATATTAAATTAATGCATGCGGAGACATAAATAAATAGTAGTTGTCTAAGCGTAAAAAATTAAAGAGAAATAACCAAATTCCTAAAATGAAAGAAAGAACTAAATCATGCGTGAATATAACATACTACTTCTAATTAAACCATAGATAAACACAAGATCGGATGAAACGAGATATGTGCATTTCTCAAGCGGTATGTGGAATTGTATCCCAAGTACAGACCGCACTACCGTCCGTTCAGATTCGGCTATGGAATTTACGTCTGGGTTTCCATCCGATATACCGGAAGAGTTGACACAAAATCATTCATCCAATGGCCACAACAGACAGAAACAAACAATACGCATGCGGAGAAATAATAATAAATAACAGAAAAAAGAACGGGAATAAATAAAAAGGTGCCCTCAGGTCTAACCTCTTAAGTCGCCTCTCGGAAGTGCGTTACGCGGTTTTCGGAAGGGTTGATACTTCGTAACTCCTCTGGTTCACTGGTTCAACATTTTCTTTCGTCGCCTTGCTATTTTGGGCTACTATTTTCTCTGTTTTTACTGCTGTTTTCTGGTCGTTATTTTTTATTACTGTTTGCGGTTTTCTGAGCAATTTTCTGGGAAGTTTTAGAGCAATTTTCTGGGTAGTTTTAGGGGCAGTTTTACTGGGCAATTTACAGTGATTTCAGGGCTATTTTATTGGGCAGTTTGCAGTGATTTCAGGGCTGTTTTGCTGGGCAGTTTGTGGTGGTTTCAGGGTAATTTTTCTGCAGTTTATGGTGTAGTTTTTTTGAGACTGGTTGTGCGGGTTTAAGGGTGCAGTTTTGCACTGTTTTGAGGGTATTTTCTGGGCTACTACAGTTCACGGTTTGGGGGGCTGTTGCGTGAGGGGAATGAAGCGTGGTTGATTGAGTGAGGTGAAGTGTTACATGAAGGGGAATGAAGCGTGGTTGATTGAGTGGGGTGAGGTGTTGCGTGAAGTGAGGTGAGGGCAGTTCAGTCGCTTAAGAGGATTTATTTATGTGCGTCAGTGTGTATTTTATGCATGAGTGGCGTGCATGTGTCTAGGGTTTGCTGGTCAGTTTTTCGAGAGAGAGAGACACGAGGGTTGCAAGGTTTATTTATTCTTCACAGTTTGAGAGAGGGAGGGAGGGCCCAGGCGTGTGTGTGTGCTGCTTAAGGGCGTGATGGTCTGAAGGGTGAGCTAATGCGTTGGTCATGAGGTCTGCATGCATGTGTTTTGCGTGGAGAGGGGCATGTGGCCTTTTTGGTGTGTTGCCATGAGAGGAGAGGTCATGCGGCTTTGTGTTGTATGAGGAGCGTATGTGTTTGTTTGTTGAGTGAGAGAATGTATTTAGGGTTTATTTATTTTGGTTGGGCAAGGTGAAGGGCCGAGAGGGTGAGAGGGGCGCGAGTCTGAGAGCCGAGGAAATGAGGCTCGAAGCTTGAGATTATGGTTTATTATTTTTTGTGAAGTGCCGTGAATATTGATCTCCCCCCCCCCCCCCGAGGGTTTGGCTCATGCTTTCTTTTATAATGGTATCCTAGGGTAAGGGTTGTGCATGGATTTTAAAAAGGAAAGAAATCAAGTAATTGTGTATTTATTTAATTATTTATGGCAAGAATATTATTTTTTGGTGGGGAATTTCTTTAAATTGGTAGGTGATTTATTTAAATTAGGAATGAAATTATTTTAGTTTGGACATGTGATTTAATTTAATTAGGAATGTGATTTATGGGATTTGATTTGATTCTTTAATTAGGGAAGGTGATTTATGTGGATTTCAACATTTGTTTAATGTGTGGATTTATTATTTTGGAGGGTAATAGATGTGTGGTTGGTGTGTGGCTTACGGGGGTTTGGGCCGAGGATAAAAATTTAAAACAGAGATCTAACGAGCAAACCCGAAGCTAAGCAACGAATTAAATCCAACAAGGTATCAATTTCTGAATTTTTCCTTCCGACGTCTGTTTCCCGCAACTTCCAAAACATAAAGAGTAGTGCCTCCGTACGAGACTCATCATCGGGACTTAAATGCAAAAATGTAGTGACTACAACTATGATGTGATGACTTTCGAAGAACAGCTGCCTCCTTAATTTAAAATGCTTAACATGGCCAAGTTAAACAGAAATGGTGATCCAAGGGTCTATCTCCGACAATATGTTTCAGTGATGAATTCAGTGGGTTTGTCGAAGCATCAGGTGCAGAAGATGTTTGGGATGTCGCTAGAAGGAGATCTCGTAATATGGTATCATGGCCTGGAGAAAAATGTAAAGGGATGATTGGAGGGCATTAGCGAAGGCCTTTCTAAACTAGTATGTCACGGACATGGAGATAGACTTGTCGCTTCGTGACCTAGAAAACACCAAACAAAAGTCAGAACAGACTTTCAAAGATTATGTGGATCACTGGAGAATCCAGCTCTTGAAAATACAGACAGACCCTCGGAGAAGGACCAGATTAAGATGATCATTAAGGGCACCAAGCCCTTCATTTATAACAAATTGAGAAGGATGACGTTCATGATTAGCGACTTTCAACAACTAAAAGAAACTATCATGGATATCGAGGAAGAGGAAGTCAAGAACAAAAAGTTTTACAGCCAGAATAAAAAGCCCATTGGGGGACCTTCAAGGATAAAGCTCGCTCCAACTGAAGTAACAGCCATCAGAAATAGGCGATTCTCCAATTTTGGTAGACCTTTGTCAAAGATGTTTGAAAAACTGAAGAGGAAAGAACTTCTAAAACCCTTAGAACCTAAACCACTTCCACATCATGTGCCACGCCACCTCGACCTAAACCTATATTGTCACTACCACCAGTAAAAAGGCCACGAAATTGACAACTGCGCCCGCCTCAGATATGAGATCCAAGACCTCATTGACACCCATAAGATATTCGACACAGAAAAAAACAACCGAACACACACAGAAATCCTCTACCCAACTAGCACTTTGTTCCAGCACCCACCTACATGATCAACTCCGGCCCGTCCGAAAGTTTTGTCCTCCAAACTCTCAACCACTAAGCTTCTTACATGGGGATATGGGATAGCAGCAGTGAAGATGAAACAGAGCAGGGGAGAAACTTCTGGGAAATATTCTGGAGCAGTGACGAAGATGAGGTAAAGGGGATGACTCGTAGTGGATATTTTTACAGTGATGTAACAGAAAAAGGTAAAGAAGTGCTAAAAGAAGACCGATATGTAACGAAGAATACGGATAACACCGAGGGGGATACTGTGTTGCGTCAATTAAAGAAGATACATGCACAAGTGAGCATATGAGAGTTATTATGTGCCTCTCAAGAGCACAGACAAGCGAGGGTAGAAGCTCTAAGCAAGATAATGGTACATGAAGATGCGAACCCGACAATATTCGTAGGGTCGGTACAGAAAGAGAGTAGGCAGATGATAACATTCTCTGAAGAAGAGCTCCTAATGGAGGGGAGGAATCACAACAAGCCACTATTCATAAAAGTGGAAGTAATAGGCAAGAAGACATATTGTGTGATGGTGGATAATAGCTCATCTATCAATGTGTGCCCTTTGAAGATTCTGTCAAGGTTGAGTATGCGGACAACAGATTTAAGCCCCTCCAGCTTGACTATGAAAGCATATGACAATAGCAAGCGGAGAGTCGAAGGTACTTTCGTCATAGTAGTCAAAGTGGCTTCAATACAAGACGAGGTTCTGAGTGGCGGCAAACATCGAAAAATGGGTGGACCCTAAAGTGGCTCGAATCATGGAAAGAATGAAATATAAGCCGGACACAAGTTTGAGTGCTAGAGGCTAGGGAATAAGAGCACTACCAGATTTCAAGGGATAGACCACTAAGAGAGGATTGGGGTATGAATCCGATGGGAATAAGCCGAAGACCCAGGAAAAGGGGATGAAGGTGATGGAATACTTTGTAAAAGCCACAGGATATCAAGGAGAGCCTGAACCCGTATAAGTCAATGGGATCATAGTATCGGAATTCGAGATCCTCAAAAATGTGATGACAAAGAACCACAGTCAGAGGAAGTTACAAAAGAGGAAGATAAATGGGAAGAACAACTACTGCAGTTGGAGAATCTGACACTCGAAGAAAGCGAGAAGACGGAAGAAGACAAGACTGCAAATTACAAAGATGTTTATTTTCCTGACTTATTTGATTGTAATCCTGCATTTATTAATAATAAAGACATTGATTTTTCTTACTTGTTCGAGTCTTTTCCTGTTATCTGCATCATAACATGCATGACATGGGCATATTTGACTTTGACTCAACAAAGACAAATGTATTTAATCTTGGTACATGTGAAAACCCCAAGGAAATGTCAATTGCAAGTGAGATTACCTCTCATAAGCGGAAAGAATTAGAGAGGATATTAATAAAATATACAAAAGTATTCGCCTGGTCCTATGAAGACATGCCAAGAGTAGACAGGGGTTTGCCCAACACATGATACCAACTTATCCGAACATGAGGCCAGTAAAACAGAAGCTCCGAAGAACGAGGCCATAATGGGCCGAAAAGGTTATGGAAGAAGTCAAGAAGCAGATTGATGTGGGGTTCTTAGAGCCGGTGAAGTACCTCGAGTGGTTAGCTAACATTGTGCCGGTATCGAAGAATGATGGAAAGGTCAGAATGTGCGTGGATTATATGGACCTCAACAAAGGCTGCCCAAAGAATGATTTTCCCTTACCCCATATAGACGTGTTGGTTGATAGCGTGGCTTTATCTACTATGTACTCGTTCGCGGATGGATTCTCAGGTATAATTATGTCTTCATGGCTGAAGAAGACAAGCATAAGACTGCCTTCGTCAGTGAGTGGGGTACATATTGTTACAAGGTGATGTCATTTGGACTTAAGAATGCGGGAGCCACTTATAAATGAATGGCCACTATATTATTCCATGACTTGATGCATAAAGAGATTGAGGTATACATGGATGCCATGATGGTTAAATCAGAGACGAGGGCCGAACATATAAAAATACTGGAGAAATTCCTTCAAAGAGTCGATAAGTACAACCTCCGACTCAACCCCAAGAAGTGTATGTTTGGGATAACATCCAGAAAGTTGTTAGGGAATACGGTAGGAATGGGAGAGATAGAAGTGGACCCTGAAAGATCAAGGCAATTACCGAGATACTCGCACCGAAGTCAGAAAAGCAAGTTAGATTTTTCTCGGGAAAATCCAGTATATCAGTCGATTCATTACCAAGCTAACATTAGTATGTGAGCCCATCTTCAAATTATTGAGGAAAGACCAGTCTGTGGAGTGGAATAGGCAATGTCAAGAAGCTTTTGACAAAATCAAGGAATACTTGGTTAAACCACCCGTCTTGAAACTTCCAAGGCCGGGCAAACCCTTGGTGTTGTATTTGGCTATAGAACCCGAAGCGTGGGGGCGATGATGGTACAAGAAGATGAGACAGGGGTGGAATATACGGGCTACTACCTCAGTAAGAAGATGTTTTTGTATGAAGCCTGCTATCAAGAGGTGGAAAAGATCTATTTGGCGGTGATATGGGCTTCCCGAAATTTACGTCATTATTTCCAATCCTATAAGATACAATTGGTAGCAAAGAAGAATCCCCTAAAGTATTTACAGTCGATACCTTCACTAGTGGGGAAGTTGGGCAGATGGTTGGTGTTGCTGACAGAGTTTGATGTAGAATATCTCACCTCTAAGGTAATCAAATGGCGAGTTGTAGCAGAATTCTTGGCATTACAACCCATAAAAAGCAGATCAGTATAAGTTCGAATTCCCAGACGAGGAGATTCAAGCCATAACGGTACAGGGAGGAAAATGTATTTCGACAGGGCGGTGAATTAGAAGAGAGCTGGAATAGGAATTGTGATAGTAACCCCTGAAGGAGAAACCCTACCTATAGCCAAAAACTGAAGTTCGGAAATATGACCGAATATGAAGCATGTGTCTTTGGACTGAAAGCACTAATAGCGTTAGGAGCTAGGGACGAAGAAGTTTATGGAGACTCGATGTTGTTAGTTCGACAGATGCGAGGGGAATGGGAATTGAAGGAAGATCGGTTGAGACCTACCACCTCCATCTCAGGAAGTTGGCACAGGCTATCCCCGATTATAAATTCTGGCACTTTCCACGAGAAGAGAACCAAATGGCGGACGCATTAGCCACCCTAGCTGTAACTTAGGAAAACCTGGTAATAAGACCCATTGTGCTGACAATAGCTAACAAACCCAGTTATGAGATAGAGAGAATCTTGGAAGTAGAAGTCAACGATGGGAAGCCGTGGTACTATGATATTCTGTAATATCCAGAACATGGGGAAATCCTCGAAGGAGTCAACAAGAGACAAAATATCTATTCAAAAATTGGCTTCTCAGTATGTGAGTGTGAGGGGAGAGTTGTACAAGAATAAGCCAATGGCGTCCAGTTAAAATATTGAAGAAAAGAAGAGACTCAGAATGTGATGGAAAAGGTGCACGCTGGAGTAGACCCGGCCGGCGGTTCGGTTCCGGTTCGGAACCGAACCGAACCGGCCGGTTTTCGGTTCCACAAGTGTGGAACCGGAACCGAACCGGTTAAATCCGGTTCGGTTCCGGTTCCACACTTAAGTGGAACCGGAACCTAAAACCGAACCGGAACCGAACGGTTCGGTTCCGGTTCGGTTCGGTTCCTATTTGTTTTTTTTTTTTTGATTAAAATAAAAAAAAATGAGAGGAATCAAAACTTAAATAAAAAAAAATTATTAATTAAAAAAATATGAGATTAAATTTATAAATAAAAAAATTCATTACATTGAAGAGCTTGAGCTTAAATTTTTAAAAATTTAAGTTGCTTACGTATCCTCAAGGGTGAGAGGAATCAAAGCTCACGTAGTTCCATTACAAGTTTAAGACATATCCCCTTTGTAAATCATAATTTTACAATTATCAATCTTCATTATCAGTTGATCCTTCGGCTCCGGTTCCGCTTGCACTTGTTGCAGAAGCATTATCGAACAAATCTTCAAAATCATCGGGGGCATCTTCTTGTTGTCTCAGATCAGCTCGGTTCCAATCATCCACACAAGCTGTTGCTTCTAGAGTGCTTGGATGTAATGAAGATCGCCTAGCTTCCAATATATTACCTCCCAAGCTGAAGGCTTGCTCAACCGCAACAGTGGAAATAGGTGCTGCCAAGATCTCTTTAGCAATAATAGATAAAACAGGATATATATTTTGATGCCGGTTCCACCATTCAAGGATTTTAAAATTTTTACTACATAAACTTTCATTAGAAAACTCAAAATTTGTAGATAAATAATTATCTAATTCAGGGTTATTAGTTGTCGTATCCCTAGATTTTTTATTTCGTTGCAATAACCAACGATCCCCTGCGCTAAGTCTTGTTTGAATTATCGGTTCGCTACTACTAGATTGACCTAATGTTCCTAAGTTATATCTTACAATATAATCATTAAATAAAATAATTAAATCACTTCTTAATTTCGTCATTATGCTCGTAATGTCAATTCATCTAATATTCCTAAATAACCATAGTAAGCTTGTAAACCACCATTCAAACCTTCTAATTTAAATCTAGGATCAAAAACAGCAGCAATAAGATAAAGTAAAGGAATTTCTCTAAAATAATTCAACCATTTTACCTTCATAACAGTAATGGCTTCGAGCAAAACAATATCATTAGGGTCGCCACTGTCAACATGCTCATCGAGAGTGCCAACAATATTCAAACTCTCAAGTAGAAATAAATGCGCTGTTGGATAATAAACACCGCTAAAAACTAAAGTAGCATCATTAAAAACTCTTAAAATATCTAAATTTTTTTCACAAATATCCCATTGACTAGGATAAAGTGTGATATTTTGAACATGTTGAGAAAAAAAACTACATAATGCATCTTTGTATTGAAATGCTTGACATAAAAGAAAATAAGTAGAATTCCAACGTGTCGGAACATCTCTTGAAAATTTAATCGGTTTAATACCATTTATTTTACAAAACTTGGTCCATTCTCTCCTAACTTGAGTATATGACCAAATACAGTTAAGTGCCGTTTTAATTGGATCAAGGAAAGGAGATAATAATTTTAGACCGTCTTGCACACATAAATTTAGGACATGACATGTACAACGAATATGAAAAAATCGACCCCCTAAATTTGGTTCACATAAGGATTTTAAATCATTAATAGATGCAGTATTTGCAGATGCATTATCAAATCCAATTGTTAAAATTTTTTCTACTAAAGCATATTCATCAAAAATTACCTTCATCATTCTATAAATATTATGTGCAGTATGTGGGTCATCAAAAACTCTAAATGCAATAAGTCTTTTTTGCATGGTAAATGATGCATCAATCCAATGACAAGTCACACCCATGTATGAGTGTGTTTGCCAATGGTCACTCCATATATCAGAACATATAGAAATACGACCTTTCATCTCTTTAAATATTTCATTTAAAATAATTTTACCATCTTTATATAATTTGAAAATATGACGTTTTGTTGTGTTTCGAGTCATTCTACATGCAGCAGGGTTTAAAGCATTATGCACGTAATTAGTAAAATGAAGTTTTTCACCAAAGCTTAAAGAAAGATGTGCCATACAAGTTAATTTCGCAAATTCTTCTCTATTTTTTGCATCAGAATATTTAAATAAATCTACACTACTCGTACCTCTACTAGATGATGCGTACCTGCTCATTTGAGTTTGCGTCGTATCAATGCCAAATTCAACCGGATGATGTTTTTCCATGTGCTTGATCATATTGCCATATCCACCAGAAAATTTGTAGATAACCCCACAATAGTTGCAAGTTGCTCGTTGTGAATCATCTGCTATATATTCCAAAGTAAAATGAATTTTGAAAATATCGGAGGACCGAGCCTTAACTTCTCTTCTCCGTGATTGTGCACTGACACTAGGGCCGCTCTCTTGGGTTGGCATATTTGACATTATGTTCTCCGAGGAGCTTGCCATTTTATTTTTAGAAATTAGGAAGAAAAATAAGAAATTAACAACTAAATAAATTGAGATTGAGATTTGCGAATAGTAATATACTAATATAAGAATATAAGAAAATTGTATTGAAGTAAGATTGAGAATAAGAGAATTATAGAAAATGAGAGAGTTGAGAATTTGGTGTGATGAAATTATGAAAAATGAATCCTATTTATAGAATTTTAGAATTTTTTTCATACCAAAAATGCCCCTAAATATAACCGTTTTATTACCGTTATTAGGGGTACATTAGTAATTCTTATTTTTTTAATTTATATAAAAATTTTTTTTTAATACGGTAGGGAGCCGTTTGGCAGAGAGCCAAACGGCTCCCTGCGTTCCCCCAACGGCTAGTAGCCGTTGGGGACCGTAGGGTTCCTGTTGGAACCCTACGGTTCCAACAGGAACCCGACGGTTACCGGTGGAACCGGCCGTTTCCACCGGTTCGGTCCGGTTCGCGTTGGGGTGGAACCCCAACCGAACCGGTCCCGTTCCGGTTCGGTTCCGGAACCGGAACCGGAACCGGTTGGAACCGGAACCTTCCGGTTCCAACCGGTTCGGTTCGGTTCGGTTCCGGTTCCGAACCGGAACCGTGGCCGGGTCTACGCTGGAGTGTGTGGACCGCACATGAATGGATTAAATTTATCTCGCAAGATAGTGAGATGGGGATTTTACTGGTCGACCATGGAAGCCGACTGCACAAAGCTGGTGAAGCACTTTCATGATTGCCAGGCACACGATAACTTGAACCATCTACCGCCTACGAAATTACACGGACTGTCAGAACCATGGCCTTTCTTAGCATGGGGTATTGACATGATTAGAGAAACCAGGCCACATCCATCAAATGGACACCGCTTCATAGTAGTGGAGGTAGGCTATTTTTGAAATAGGTGGAAGCTGAGTTATTCCATAATGATACGGCGAAGCAGATGGCCAAGTTCATAGCTCGTAATATAGTATGTCGATACGAAATGCCACATCACATAGTGACGGATAATGGAGTCCAGTTTCAGGGAGAAAGAAAGGCGATGTTGTAGAAGTACGGGATAGGGCATCACAAATCATCACCTTATAGGCTACAGGCTAATAAGGCAGTAGAGGCAGCCAACAAAACCATAAAGAAAATACTAGCTAAGATGATGGAAAGTTATAAAGATTGGGCTGAAAAACTGCCATATGCCTTGTGGGGGTATAGAACTTCGGTGAGAACGGCAACGGCAACCACACTCTATGACATTGAAAATGACCAAATTATTTGGTCACATATTTATTATTCCGTATTTATTTTGTTGTTTATCTTCCTTGTTATTTCGCATATTTGTCTCTTCGGTCATTTATTGTTATATGCATTATCATATTCATGTATGTCATATTGGGTTAATGATTGCGTTGTGTTAATGCTTGAGTATTGCCTCTCGTGGTATATCGGATGGAAACCCAGAAATAAATTTCGTAGCCAAATCTGAATGGACGGTAGTGTTGTCTGTGTTTGGGATACAACTCCACGTACCGCTTGAGAAATATTCATGCCCATGTTTATGCCATTGTTGATACCGCTTTGGTAATCTCATTCGAACACGTTCTCGAATGCTACACGAACGTATGCATTCTACCTCACTCCGTTCGAACGCATTTCTGAACGCTGCGCAAACGCATATATTCGGCCTTACCCCATTCGAATGCGTTTTCAAACGCTACTCGAACGCGCATGCATTCTGTCCTGCCATACATGATATTTCATCTCGTTCGAACGCGTTTACGAACGCTACACGAACGCATGCATTTGGTCTTATCCCGTTCGAACGCATTTCCGAACGCTAATCGAACACATGCATTTTGTTTTACCATGTATCATATCTCATACCATTCGAACGTATTTTTGAACGCTACGCGAACGCACATACAGTGAACAGATTTCTTTTCATCATATTTTATGCATGTTTGCCACTTTGATCACTTCTTTTGCATTATGTACTTAATCATTTCTCTTTATTATTAATGTTTTTTATTGGTATTATTTATTTACATCCATACGATTCTTCATTTAATACGTTTATGGAATTATACATTTGCTTTCATTTTGTTTATTTACGTATATGGGTGTGCAAACTTGTGTGTTGACTAAATTATCTTGCATGTGTTGCATAAGACTTGGTTATATTATTGCATAAATCTGTTCATTACAGTTGGCATAAGTAAGGAATCATTCTGAATCCAACGGTTTGAGGTTTTCCATTGCGAGGGGTGAGTACGGTCTTAAATCATTTCCCAGTTCACACTGGGTGGCGACTCTATTTATTCTCCGGTTTAGTCCCCCACAGGCTACTCTGTACTCCCGACGAGACGCGAGCCCGGACTGCGTCGACGTACCTCTGTACCATGTCTACAAAGATTAAATTATGTTTAATGGAGTATTAACTGATGTATGAGATATTGATTTTTAGCTTGGAAGTGTTGGAATGGAGTAAAGATAGATGAATTGAGATTGGGATAAGATGGGAGAAGAAAATCAGTGACTTGGTTTTCCAGGATGTGTCGCGACGCACAGAATAAATCTGGATAACGTTTCTGGTCCGCGAGTGTCGCGACATGCCATGGCCTACGTCGCGACTCAAGAATTAAAACATGGCCCAAACAGCTTTAAACCCCCTAATTCCATTCTAACGCGTTAGAGACCACCCTTGGGGTCTCGTATCAGTTCATCTACATACCTTACATCAAGTTATGAATGTGGCGAGCCTTGTACATAAAAATCTAGTGACGTATCGTTAGACCTATTTCATTTTATATACTGACCAAGTTCTCAACCATATATTATCTGCAGGAATAGTACTCTCATGCGACAAGGGATCTAATACCAGCCAAAATCCAAATCAGTAAGTGGACCCATTTCCTTTAAACTGGTTTTATTTATTAAGTTTTAAGTTTTTGATATCAGACTTATTCTTTTATGCCTTAGGGCGTTAGATTTCTTTTATCATTGAATATATGTTTCAAAGTTATGTTTTAGACAAAAGTTTTTAAGCATGACTTTTCATGTTTTCGGGGCATAAGGTAAAACCTCACCCCAATATGTAACTTGAGACACAATTGGAATTGACGGATACAGAGGATATGTGCACATGTAAAGCCAGGATGACGACATAGGTTCGTGTACCTGGACTCTAATGGTGGCTATGTCCAGTTGAGTCATTTTCGTGGACATAGAGCTCTACGTTCAGTTGAGTCGTTTTCCTGGGCGTAGGGCACCACCAGTTTCAGAGACGCCTAGTTGAGTCGTTTACCTGGGCATCATCAGTTTCAGAGACCCGGTTGAGTTGTTCCCGGACACCAGTGTTTAAAAATACGTTTCGAGGCGGCCGCCTCGGACCGCCTCGCACCGCCTCACGGCGTCGGCGCGTCGAGGTGGCCGCCTTATACGCTAACCACCGAGGCGGCCGCCTCGGACCGATGAGGCGGCCGCCTCAGGCCGCCTCACGCAGACTCGGCGCGAGGCGGTCCGAGGCGGCCGCCTCGCGTTCTTGTGCTTTTTTTTACCCTTGAACGACGACATTTTGGGGTGCCAAAACACCGCCTCAGGCTCTCAGCTTCGTCCATTGCGGGTATATAATGATTTTTACTTGAAAATTGAATGAATTTGTATAATGAAAATTGAAATGATGTTAAATAAATTTGTGTAATGAAAATTGAAAGCATGTTAAATGAATTTGTGTAATACTGTAATGAGAAATCAGGTTAAATGAATTGTGTAATACTGTAATGAAATAATGTTAAGTGAAATTTGTATATTGTTAAGTTGTTACATGTATTAATGATAATTGTAGTCCATTGTGGATAATTGTATTAATGCCCGATGTTTCTATACATACCCAATATATGTTCGTTTATATATTTTCAGTGAAATGTCGAATCGAACGGACCCGGCCTGGAAGTATGGGCATGAAATTACTGTGGAAGATGGAAAGGGGGGATATAAGTATATTGAATGTCATATTTGGATTACTTATCAATTGTTTTTTGAACATACTATGAATTATGAAGAAATGAATGTATTTTGAATTATTTTTCCGATTTCCGGATCGAGGCGCCCGCCTCACCGCCTCGAGGAGGTCCGCCTCGCGCCTCAATGACCGCCCGCCTCGAGGCGCCGCCCCGTATTTTTAAACATTGCCGGACACGTCCAGTTGAGTCGTTTTCCTGTACGTAGAATAGTTTTCAGTTTTTAGATTTTCAGAACACAGATTTTCAGACATTTAAGTATATAGTTTTCAGAATTCAGATTTTAGTAAACAGTTTCCAGAAACTAGAGTTCAGAAACAGTTTTCAGAAATCAGAGATTCAACGTTATTTTTTTTAGAAAGTTCATTTTAGAAAGAGATTTCATATGAAGTAATTTTTCTAAAATTTTAGTTTTAAAGATTTCATGAATTATTTTGAGATTTTCAGTTTCATGTCCACTCACTTATATCGTATACCGATCTAACCCCCACCCCAGTTTTTATATTTTACAGGTTTCATGCAGGACGGGCACGGGAGGGAGGATATTGATACAGTCACTAGGTTTCTGAGTCCACCAACATAGAGTCATGTAGCATGAGAGTCTAGTCAGAATTAAGTAAAGTTGCATATATACATTTGTAATGTATAAGTCATTATAAGTGTTTGATAAAGTTTTGTAAAGAAAGGTACATTTGAGTATTCAGATTTAAGAATACAAAATATTGCTAAGTTGAGTTATAGTTTAGAATACAGTCAAGGAGTCAGAGGCTCATGGGGTTAGTATTGCTATCCCCTGCCGTTAACATCTCCCAGATAACGACCGCTAGTTTCTACTACTGCCTACAGTGTTATTATTAGGCACGAGATGAAGGAACGTAAAATAAACTATGATTGGAATTAAATATGCTCATGGAATGACTTTGGAGATGATCGGCAAATTTCTCGAAGTCCCGGGAAAGAGACTGTACAGTATTTCATTTAGATCGTCCATAATATTTGGGGCTTAACGTTTTCATACGATCTCAAATTTTTATGAATTTTATGTCTTTGGAAAGCTGAGACCGAGATCTACAACTTCACGTTAAATATTTTTCCAAATTCGGACCAGAATTGGGTCAAAAATACGAGTCAAAGTCTGGATGAATTGATTTCGGACCAAAATGATAAACTCTCAAAACTTCTCCACTTTTCCACATCTTTCTACACTCTTCCTTATAATTTAAGTCCCTCTATATAAAGCACCCACTATTCACTCATTATAAGATTTGGGAAATAAAAAGAAAGAAGTGAAACCGTGAACAAGAAGGAAAGAGAGGGAAAGAAGAAGAAGAAAGAACATGAGAGAATGAGAAGCAAAAGCATTGGCATCTATTGGGGGGCTTAGGAAATGAAGAAGATCAAAGAGAAGAAAGGTAAGCAATCTTGACCCAAATTTTAGTTTATTGAATTTTGAAGATATGATGATAGTATACAAATGTTGGCATGATAAGAATTGTATTTTGGTGATTGTAAGGAATGAAAATGATCAAGGAGCTAAATGCCCAAATTTGGAGGTTTTAAAGTTTGGTTAAAAGTTTATGATTTTGAGGATTAGTGAGTAATCAAAGGTGATAATTGGATATAGTAATGCTAATAACATATTTGGGGTTCAAATTGATGAGAATATAAGCTTGGGAATGATTATTGTGTGACTTGATATGTGAATCCAAGGTTATTAAGTTTTGGGTTTAATATTTATGAATAATATGAATAGATTAAAATTGATTCTTGATTAATGGAAGATTAAATTATGTTTAATGGAGTATTAAATGATGTATGAGATATTGGTTTGTAGCTTGGAAGTGTTGGAATGGAGTAAAGATGGATGAATTGAGATTGGGATAAGTTTGGAGAAGAAAATCAGTGACCTGGGTTTCCAGTTCGCGTCGCGATGCTGCCAATGCGCCGCGACGCGCAAAAGAAATCTGGATAACGTTTCTGGTTCGCGAGCGTCCCGACGCGCCATGGCGTACGTCGCGACGCAAGAATTAAAACATGGCCCAAACAGCTTTAAACACCCTAATTCCATTCTAACGCGTTAGAGACCACCCTTGGGGTCTCGTATCAGTTCATGTACATACCTTACATCAAGTTATGAATGTGGCGAGCCTTGTGAATAAAAATCTAGTGACGTATCGTTAGACCTATTTCATTTTATATACTGACCAAGTTCTCAACCATAGTTTATCCGCAGAAATCATACTCTTCTACGACGAGGGATCTAATACCAGCCAAAATCCAAATCAGTGAGTGGACCTCTTTCCTTTAAACTGGTTTTATTTATTAAGTTTTAAGTTTTTGATATCAGACTTATTCTTTTATGCCTTAGGGCGTTAGATTTCTTTTATCATTGAATATATGTTTCAAAGTTATGTTTTAGACAAAAGTTTTTAAGCCAGAGTTTTTATGTTTTCAGGATATGAGGTAAAACCTCACCCCAGTATGTAACTTGAGACACAGTTGGAATTGACGGATACAGATGACATGTGTACATGTAGAGCCAGGATGACGACATAGGTTCGTGTACCTGGACTCTAGTGGTGGCCATGTCTAGTTGAGTCGTTTTCCTGGACATAGAGCTTTACGTTCAGTTGAGTCGTTTTCCTGGGCATAGGGCACCACCAGTTTCAGAGACGCCCAGTTGAGTCGTTTTCCTGGGCGTCATCAGTTTCAGAGACTCGGTTGAGTTGTTCCCGAACACGTCCAGTTGAGTCGTTTTCCTGGATGTTGAACAGTTTTCAATTTTTAGATTTTCATAATACAGATTTTCAGACCTTCAGTATATAGTTTTCAGAAATCAGATTTTAGTAAATAGTTTTCAGAAACTAGAGTTCAGAAACAGTTTTCAGAAATCAGAGATTCAAAATTATTTTTCAGAAAGTTCAGTTTTATAAAGAGATTTCATATCGAGAAATTTTTCTAAAACTTTAGTTTTAAAGATTTCATGAATTGTTTTGAGATTTTCAGTTTTATGTCAACTCACTTAGTTCGTATGATCTAACCCCCACCCCAATTTTTATATTTTGCAGGTTTCACGGAGGACGGGAATGGGAGGGAGGATACTGATGCAGTCACTACGGTTCTGAGTCCACTAGCACATAGTCATGTAGCATGAGAGTCCAGTCAGAATTAAGTAAAGTTGCATGTGTATACATTTGTAATGTATAAGTCGTTAGAAGTGTCTGATAAAGTTTTGTGAAGAAAAGTACATTTGAGTATTCAGATTTAAGAAATAAAGTATTGTTAAGTTGAGTTATGGTTTAGAATACAATCGAGAAGTCAGAAGCTCATGGGGTTAGTGTTGCTATCCCCTGCCAGTAACCATCTCTGATATCGGGGATGTTACAAATTGTTAATTAAAAGATTAAAGGGGGGAAACATTTTTGTTTCAGGAGATGAAAATGGAAAATTGCATATCCTAAACAGCTGGACTAGGGTAGACTATGTAGCATATTGCATGTGACCTCTACAAGACTAACAGGAAAAATTTCCTTGCAATCAAAACCGCACATAAAGA
>SKCR01004577.1:0-26404 GCA_019454045.1 Zanthoxylum bungeanum | reverse complement strand
CTCGTAGCGAAGGGGTATCATCAACAACTTGGAGTTGATTATGACGAAACTTTCTCACCCGTTGCCATGATTAAATCCATTCGGATAATGCTTGCGATAGCTGCATATTACGATTACGAAATATGGCAAATGGACGTTAAAACCGCTTTCCTTAACGGAAACCTGTTGGAGGATGTTTATATGCAACAACCTGATGGTTTTAATCGCACCAAGACTTGCAAACAAGGTTTGTAAGTTAATCGGTCCATTTATTGACTGAAGCAAGCATCGAGGTCATGGACCAACGTTTTGATGAGGTCATAAAAGAAATGATTTCACTCAAAAACGTAGATGATCCTTGTGTATATAAGAAGGTTAGTGGGAGTGCACTGACTTTTATTGTCCTTTATGTCGACGATGTATTGCTTATAGGCAATGACATTCCCATGTTAACGTCGGTGAAAGCTTGGCTTTCATTGAAATTCTCCATGAAAGATCTGGGAGAAGCAGCTTTTATTCTAGGAATAAAGATCTACCGGGATAGATCTAGAAGGCTACTTGGACTCTCCCAGAGTACATATATTGATAAAGTGTTGAAGAGATTCAACATGGATCAGTCCAAAAGGGACTGTTGCCAACATCACATGGCGTCTATCTATCTAGGGACATGTGTCCTAAAACACAAGATGAGAGAGACAACATGAGTCGGACTCCGTTCGCCTCGGCAGTCGGATCGATCATGTATGCCATGATATGTACACCACGACTGATGTATCCTATGCTTTGAGCATGTGCAGTCGATATCAGGCCGATCCAGGACAGGATCACTGGATGGCGGTTAAGAATATCCTTAGGTATCTTAAAAAAACTAAGGATGTTTTCTTAATCTATGGAGATGGAGAACTTGAGGTATCTGGGTATACCGATGCAAGTTTCCAAACCGACAGAGACGACTTCAAGTCGCAAACCGGGTACATATTTTGCTTGAATAACGGAGCAGTGAGCTGGAAATCCTCAAGCAAGATAACTGTTGCCGATTCAAACAACTGAAGCGGAGTACATTGCAGCAGCTGAAGCAGCAAAAGAGGCAGTTTGGGATCCGTAAATTTCTAATATTGGATTAGGAGTAGTTCCGTTAGCAGCTGAGCCCGTTCCATTGTATTGTGACAATAGCGGGCCTATAGCACAGGCTAAGGAACCAAGGTCTCATCAACGATCCAAACATGTTCTTCGACGATTCCATCTGATTCGAGAGATATACATACATCGTGGCGATGTGAAGATCGAAAAGATCGCATCAGAGGATAATATTGCAGATCCACTGACGAAGGCTATTCCTCGGGAACAGTTTGAGCGACTGGCTATAGGCCAAGTGGGAGATTGTTAGACAGTAATGACCCATAGCGTCACTATTTTGTAAATGATATTGTATTATTGTACAAAATTAACTATGTAGTAATGAAATTGCCTTTTCCATTTTGTAAAAATTTACTTTGACATATAAATGGTAAAAGTCCCTATGATTAGTTCCGGATTGTGATGATATGAGACGGTAACAATCCATAAAGGTTTAATCATTAAATATCCCTAGTCGTAGTATTATCGAGATTGGACATCGATAATGCGGAATAGACTAGTACTACACTTGTGCATGTTGTGAGGGCACAACGGCATAGTTCTCATATATTTAAGTATTGGATACTTATGCAAGTGCGGTAGGAGGTTGTGTTTTACCGATGGTACGGAAAACAGCTTCGCTCTGGATAGACCCCGCGGAGTCCCATTGGTAGTATGTCTGCGTGTCTATGGGAGTCCGCTTCAGGGTAGGTGCATATGATCTTAACCTGAGACTTGCATCGCTAGTACTTACGACAATCGGTAAACTTTAGTTTTGGTGGTCCAGGGCTTTAACGGGTTCTGTGTACACCTCTTCTGGATTTATCGAGAATCGTAGTGTATGGATGTGATGTCAAGACGGAAGTTCATTCACACATATGGAGATGATGATCGCGAGGGATACAGAACTAGTACTCTATAATGGTTGCAACCATCGGGATAATATGACTAGGTCAGGATTATCCGATTCAAAGAGACTGGTTGCTTGATGTCCGATATGTGTATCGTACGGGGCAGACACATCTCCAGCCCCAGGCCTTACATGTGATCATCCGATACTAATTCGATATACACTATACTACGGTATACTACGCCTGTTATAGATCTTATATTCCAATAAGAATATTTCTAGAGAATTGGGTAGACATGGCGTTTTGCTAGAGGCTAACCTTGTCTTGTAAATCGGTAAAAACGTAGTACTTGGTACGTACGTGTTCGGATAGTTCGACAACCGGATTTACTACTGCCAACATATCTAGAGATCTCTTGGGTCGCTTCCCGAAGATTCACCAATGACGTATGATTCAAACTCGATTAATCTTGGATTAATTACGGAGAGACTTTATCTTGGATAAAGTACTATATAAAGAGAGAGAACGATTAATTTGGAATTAATCATAAAATTATTATATTCGATATAATAATCGAAATTCGATTTCGACGCGAAATTAAAATTAGATTTTAATTCGGGCAAACGAGTTAATTTAGAATTATTCGTTAGCGACGTAAATATAATTTCGCTAGGCGCAATTATTTATTTAAATTCGATTTAATTAACGTCGCGACGTAAGTTCGGTATTTCGGAAATATCGAACCCGAACGCGTGAGTGCACGTAGGCCCACTTCATTTTTGGAAACGTGTGGACCCACATGACACATGTCATTATATGCATTATTTAATTGTTGATGCATTGCATGGAGATAGTGTACAATGCACTCAAGGGTATTGCATGGAAATTGAGTGTTTGACACTCTAAGCCATTGCATGGTTTGTGTCATAAGTTTATTATTATTAATAATATTATGGCATAAATATAAATTGATTTTTGTATCAAAAAATCATATCTCTCCTCCCTCTCAAATTACCGAAACAGTGAGCAAGTTTTGGCTCTCCATTTTCTTCATTTGTTTTGTGGCAAGACTTGAAGAATTTGTGTTTGTTTGGAACATAAAAACACATCTTTGGCTAGCACCATCAAGGGATCATACAAAGGTGTTATGGGAAACTCATCTTAGAGCTTGGAAGGATCAAACATTGCTTGGAGCTTCTCTTTTCTGTTTGGCCGAATCCATCACTGCACACAAAAGGAAAAAGTTTTTGTTTCATCAACCGCATCCGCATTCCGATCTTTGTGAGTATGATTCCGCCATACTTCAATATTGTTCATTCTTTTATATATTTTGCTTGAATCTTTTGATCTTGGGACATGGATTAGATTTTCCAACAAGGGAAACCACCTTGGAGCTTGGAATACACAAAGCTTGGAGCTTTCAACTCTTTTCTCCTCTTCGGCCGAAACTTCAAGGATCTTGGAGCTTCAACCTTTGTTCATCTTTTCATCACAAAAGCTTTGTAAGTATGATTCCGCCATGCTTCAAGTTCATTATATATATTCATTTTGTTGTATTTCATATGCTTAATCTTTCCTTGGGACTATTTTAGTAACCTACAATGGTATCATTGAGCTATGTTTAAGCATGAAATATATTAGGTTAAAATTTGGGTAAAATTGATTGAAGCATGTTCTTGTGAAATTTGATGAATGAGTATGCTTACATGTATATAGAATGATATTATATGGAATCAATTTGAGAAAAATGCATTGGATGATTTTTCCCCAAAAATGTACCTTGGCCGAATGGGTATGAACATTGGATGTGTTGGAATTTTTTGTGTACAAGATCATTGGATGACTTAAAATGTATACGGGACGTAGATTAGTGATTCAATCGGATTGAAAAACAAATCGACACAAAAATCTCACTTGGCCGAATACTAATGGACATAAAATGGACTTGATTTTTGTTCAAATTAATGTTGGACATATGTTTTGAACAATAGATGATTAATAAATTAAATTGGTTTTTGATATATTTGGTTTAATGTATTAATCTTGGTTTTACACTTTAATTAATTGAATTTTAAAATTTGGAATATTGAAATTTAAATTAATGGGCTTAATTGTTAAATTGGGGTTGTAATATTATATTTGGGCATAATGGGCTTGGTTGGGCCAAGTAGATTTGGGCCAAAAGGATTGGATCCAATTTGGGCCTAAATCACTCCATTAAGTCCAAATGTAGCATAATGGGCTTTAAAGTTTAATTGGGCCTTATGGGCTTGAAATTGATTTTGTGGCATTTAAGGGTGATTCCTTTTTTGGGCTTGGTAATTGGATTTGACCCACATTGACCAAAGCCCAAGCCTTAATAAATCAATTGAAAGCCCATCGGACTTTAATTAAACAAACATTGGATGTTAGTTGGGCTTTGAGACCCAATTAGATTAGATTTAGAATCTAAGTCTTTAAAGCACATTAAAAGTGTAAACATTTAATTTGAAATTAAATAATTGAATTAGTATTGAATACGAATTAAATTAGATTTAATAAGTAGTTCGATATAATTCGTGAATTCGTACCTTATGTACTTATTCTCAAACGAGTTGGACTCGCGCAAAATCAAAATCGTTGTTTGAACATTGGATGATCATTTAAACAAAGACTAATTAATTGGATTAGATTGGTTGTAAAAGCATGTCTTGTTTGAATATATATGTATGTGATGAATGAATAGTGTATATCGGATGGATATTAGAAGGGAAAGGGTAATTTTAGAAATTATTGTAAATTTAGAATTTATAAATTGGACCTGCGTGTCCAGCCTTATCTCTTTTATCTCTTTGTATTCTCTTCTCACCTATGATTCCCCTCAATGCAAATGAGGTTTCTCTTATTGTATTATGTAATTGGGTAGTAGTAGAATAGTGCTAGCGGGGAGAGGAAAGGGAGTGATTTGTTCTAGGAACAAGTTGTGTTATATATCCATCTGTATATCACTATTAATTTACTTTACGCGCTTTATGATGTTTTAGAAGCATGCTTAAGGGTGTATGTTGATGAGACCTAACAAAGATAATAAATTGGTTGCCAATTACGCAAAAATCCCTCAATCTATATTAAGCGATTATCCTTCCATTGAATGATTCTTGTTCAAGATCCGATTGGCATTGGTTTGTTGGCCAAAGTCAAGACCTTGTCAATTAGGATGTACTTGAATCATGAGAGTTTTGTTCCACATCGGTGTCTTGTCCAAGTTATGATTTGTTGGCCAAAGTCAAGATCACTTCTTGTCCAACGACATTGATTACGAAACTATCCTTGTCAATGGGTCCCGCTTAACTGGAATCATTAGGTTTGTTGTGCCAAAGCCAAGGCCTAGATGATTCGGAGGATATGGTTAGAAAATGTATTAGATACATTGGCATACGCTATATGTTTAGGACTTGGATGTCCACCTAACCGGATCTAGGAATTGGATTGGATCCAATTGATCTGTGAGATCTACCTAGTTAAATAGCATACAGCTTGTTGGCCAAAGTCAAGGTTGTGTGTTGTTTTTTAAGGGATCCTAGCCCACTAGGAAATAGGATTTCCCGAGTTCTCAACAGAGGGTTAGAGACTTGATGAAAATAGTGGGTGGCTAGTATGTGAATTTTCAATTTCATTCAGATACTTTGCCTTACGCGTTCTTCAAAATTATTTCGTCTAATTATTATAATTAGTTGGACTAATACATTGTTATTTTTTTGTAACAGTTTGACTGTACCCACTTTATCGTTAACTAGATAGTTGGACTATCGTAGTTAAGATGGCAGGCAAAGGAAATGTCCGAGATATCATCATGGGTGATAATGTCTTTAAGGGCACAAACTTTGCTGACTGGGAAATGAACCTGAGGATAGTCCTTGGGGCTGAGAGGATGCTGTACACTATACAGATACCTCTCCCGCCTAAGCCCACTGACCCACTTGAGCTGGAGTTATGGAAAACTCACAGCAGTGATTGTGACACAGCTCAGGCTATTATGTTAGCTTCGATGACTCAGCACTTTCGTCGCCAAAATAGGGACTTGGATCCTTATAATATGATGGCTAGACTGCGAGATCTCCACCGCTCCAATAAGCGGATGGGGAGATATGAGTTGGTGAAGAAACTCTTCCGCACCCGAATGACTGAAGGCGCATCAGTTGAGGCCCACGGGGCTCAAATGATCGCCGATATTGATGAGTTGGCCAATATGGGAATAGTCTTGGAGGCTGAGCTGACCATAGATATGATTTTACAGTCACTTCCTGATACTTGGAAACAAATCATAATCAACTACAAGTTGATGGATACGGATGACACTCTTGGAGAATTGTTATCCATTTTGAAGGAGTCTGAAAAAGAACTCCAAAAAAGGGGGCAAGCGCGAGGCGCACTTTGCATCGACCTCTCAGAGGCCAAAGGCTGGGCCCAGAGCTACTGGAGGGGTGAGGAAGAAGAAACATAAGAAAAAGGGTAAAGGCAAGTTGACAAAAGCTTCTGGGAAGCCTAGGGACAACTCTCAAGATGTCTGCCTCAACTGCGGCAAGAAGGGTCACTGGAAACGTGACTGCCGAATGGGCAAGGGACACAAGGAGGATATCAAGGCAGGCAAGGCACCAGCCTCTGGTATGTTTGTTATTGAAATAAATATGACTACTTCTAGTCTTAAAAATTGGATTTTTGATTCTGGTTGTGCTGCTCATATTTGTACTGATTTGCAGGATCTGCAGAATAGCAGGATGCTGGCTTCAGGGGAGGTTGATCTACGAGTCGGAAACGGAACACCAGTTGCTGTTTTGGCTATAGGGACTTTTGTTTTGGAACTGCCCTCAGGGCATGTACTTAAACTTTTAAACTGTTATTATATACCTAGTTTAACTAGGAATATTATATCTGTATCTTTGTTAACCCAGCATGGGTACACTTTTGTATTAGAAACACTGGGTGTTATTTATATAAAAATGATGCAGAAATTTGCATTGTTGTTGCAAATAATGGTCCTTATATTTTGAATGTAAATGAATCTCCTAAACACAAAATGACAAACAAAAGGCTCAAAAGGAGTAATCTAAAAGATGAAGCTTACATGTGGCATTGTCGTCTAGGACACATTAACAAGACTCGCATATCCACACTTTCGAAGAGTGGGTACTTGGACGGATTTGATCCTAATTCATATGATGTCTGCGAATCTTGTCTTTTAGGCAAAATGCCTCAATCACCTTTTAGCGGTAAAGGTGAACGTGCCACAGAACTGTTAGCCCTCGTTCATAGTGACGTATGTGGGCCCATGTCTAGCCAAGCTAGAGGTGGATATCGATACTTCGTAACCTTTACGGATGATGCATCACGTTACGGTTATGTGTATCTAATGATGCACAAGTCGGAAACCTTTGAGAAATTCAAAGAGTTTCGACACGAAGTTGAAAAACAAACAGGCAAGAGTATTAAGACATTACGGTCGGACCGTGGTGGCGAATACTTAAGTTATGAGTTTCAAGATTACTTGAAAGAACATGGTATTCTTTCACAGTGGACTCCTCCTGGAACACCGCAATTAAACGGTGTGTCTGAACGGAGAAACCGTACCTTGTTAGACATGGTAAGGTCAATGATGAGTCGCACTGAGCTACCAATATCCTTCTGGGGATACGCATTAAGCAGTGCAATACTTATTTTGAATAAGGTTCCGTCAAAGTCTGTTGAACAGACTCCATACGAGATATGGACAGGAAGGAAACCGGGTTTCTCTTTCCTGAAGATTTGGGGTTGCTGGGCATATGTTAAACGTTTGGAAGGTACCAAATTAGAACCCAAATCAGATAAATGCCTTTTCGTAGGATATCCTAGGGAAACCAAAGGATATTACTTCTATCACCCGCAAGAGAACAAAGTATTTGTTGCTCTACAAGCATTTTTCCTTGAAAAGGAATTCTTAGATGCAGTGGTAAGTGGGAGGAAAGTGGAGCTCGATGAAAATCGTGGTGATACTGTTCCTGGAAATGAATCAACGACGGAACATGAACAGACCATCTGGGATGAGTTTGTACCACAACCTTCATATACACAAGGACCGCGTAGGTCGGAGAGAGTCAGGACAGTACCTGAGAGGTATGGGTACCTGATCTCGCCTCATGTAGATATTAATCTAATTGAGGATAATGAACCATCTACGTATGATGAAGCAATACAAGATATTGATTCCGCTTTATGGCAAGAAGCCATGAAGTCTGAGATGGATTCCATGTATGCCAACCAAGTTTGGACACTGATTGATGCACCAGAAGGTGTAAAACCTATTGGATGCAGATGGATCTTCAAGAAGAAGACCGACATTGATGGCAACGTGCAAACATACAAAGCTAGGCTTGTAGCAAATGGGTATCGTCAACAATATGGTGTTGATTATGACGAAACCTTCTCACCCGTTGCCATGATTAAATCCATTCGGATAATGCTTGCAATAGCTGCATATTCGATTACGACATATGGCAGATGGACGTTAAAACCGCTTTCCTTAACGGAAACCTTTTGGAGGATGTTTATATGCAACAGCCTGACGGTTTTATCGTACCTAGACTTGCAAACAAGGTTTGTCAGTATCAATTTGGGGATGAGTCCCAGGGGCGAGGCCCACATCAGTATCAGTTTTGGGGATGAGTCCCAGGGTCGAGGCACAGATCAGTATCAGTTTTGAGGATGAGTCCCAGGGTCGAGGCCCACATCAGTAGCAGTTTTGGGATGCGTCCCAGGGTCGAGGCCCGCACATCAGTATCAGTTTTGGGGATGAGTCCCAGGGTCGAGGCCCACATCAGTATCAGTTTTGGGATGCATCCCAAGGTCGAGGCCCGCATATTAGTTGCAGTTCCGGGATGCGTCCCAGGGTCGAGGCCCACTGCATCATCAGTTTTGGGATGCGTCCCAAGGTCGAGGCCCATATCATCAGTTTTGGGATGCATCCCAAGGTTGAGGCCCACATATGAGTTGCAGTTTCGTGATGCGTCCCAGGGTCAAGGCCCACTACGTCATCAGTTTTGCGATACATACCAGGGTCGAGGCCCACTGCATCATCAGCACAGTTCAGGAATAAAGCCCATATTTGGTGGTTCGGGAACAAAACCCAGGGGTCGAAACACCTCGCCACCATATCAGCTCAGTTCGGTACTGATTCCTAGAGATCGCAGCATCTTGCAGGGATGAACCCTGGGGTTGCAGCACTTCACCACCAGATCAACTCAGTTCGAAGCAACAGGCAAGTCAGGCAGTAGCTAGCGAGCCAGGTAAGTAAAAATGCATTGCATAACTTTGATAGGATTGTCATTTTCACACACTGCACAAGTCCCATCAAAGTGGGGGCGACTGTAGGCACTGGATTTTTGCATATAAGTCCCGATGATGAGCCTCGTATGGAGGCACTACCCTTTAAGTTGCGAAAGTCGCGGGAAATGGACGTCGGAAGGGAAAATTCAAAAATCAATACCTTGTTGGACTTAATTCGTTTGCTTAGCCTCGGGTTCGCTCGTTGGACTTCCGTTTTAAAATTTATCCTCGGCCCAAAAACCCCGCAACCCATACCAAGCCACATATCCAAGCCCACACGCCCAAGCCACTCACCAAGCCTCCAAGCACAATCCAAAAAATATACAAACATATTGAAAACATGTTAAAATCCAAACAAATCCACTCCCTAATTTAAATAGATCACATGCCTAAATTAAATAAATCAAATCAAATCACCTTCCTAAATCAAACAAATCAATTTCCTAAACTAAATAAATCACCTTCCTAAATTAAAGAAATCATTTCCTTATAACAAACTAATTAAATCTTCCCCATAATTACACAATATCCATTTCCTACCCATACAAAGACAACCCTAACCCACTCTTATAAAAAGACACATAAACAAACCCTAAGGGGCTAACTTCTCAATCCCCCACAATTCATTCTTTCTTCTCTCAACTACGGTCTTCTCTCTCCAAGAAACCCCCTAGCTCTTTCACGACAACTTCACAACAAATAAGGCACTACACGTAAACAATAAAAAACCCTAGCAGCCCTCAACACCACAATATCTTCTCGGCCCTCACTCTCTGCTCCATCACACCAACCGAACAAACACAAAGCCAATCAATGTAAGCTAGACATGTCCCTCCTCTCGGCCTCACCATACACAGCTCAATTGATAATAAGATAATAAGCCATCACCGACAGTTCAATGAACAATAAGATAACAAGCCCTCACCGACTCCTCACTGATAAGGCAATAAAATCAACTCAGTAATGCCCCTCAATTCATGCAGCAAACCCTCCACTCATGCCCCAAATAAACTGACACAAAGAACCCTAAAGTTTGACCAGCTCTCCACTCACCAACCAAAAACAGCAGCCCAAAATAGAGGAAACAACATCCCAAAATAGTGAAGCAACGAAGGAAAATATTGAACCAGTGAACCGGAGGAGTTGCGGAGCGTTAACCCTTCCGAAAACCGCGTAACGCACTTGAAAGAGGCGACTTAAAAGGTAAGACCTGAGGGCACCCTTTATTATATTTTATTTTGTCTTCCTGGAAACGGCATGCTTGGTTGGACGTGGAATACGTCCAACCGAGCATGTGAAGTCCTACATTGAAAATGGTCAAATTCTTTGGTCACATATTTATTATTCCGCATTTATTTTGTCATATTTATCCTCATTGTGATTTTGCATGCTTTGTCTCTTCGGTTATTTAAGGTTATATGCATTATCATATGTCATGTTTGTCTATATAGGGTTAGTGATTGAGTGTTGCCTCTCATGGTATATCGGATGGAAACCCAGACATAGATTCCGTATCCGAATCCGAATGGACGGTAGTGCGGTCTTTACTTGGGATACAATTCCACATACCGCTTGTGAAACGCACGTATTTCGTTTCATCTAATCTTGTGTTTATCCATTGTTCATTAGGAATAGTATGTTATTTTCATGCATGATTTAGTTGTTTTTTTCGCATTAGGAGCTTAATTGTATCTCTTCAATATTTATGTTTAGACAATTATTATTTCTCTATATTTCCGCATTTATTAATTTAATATGTTCATGAGATTATGTGCTTGCCGTTATGTCGATTTACTTTTATGCATGCAAACTTAGATATAGGTTGTATGCAAACTTAGATATAGGTTATCCTTGCGTATGTATGTTGTGTAGACTTGGTTAGATTATTGTACAAATGCGTTCATTACAAGTGGCATAAGTAAGGGACCATTCCGAACCCAACGGTTTGAGGTCTTCCCTTGCGAGGGGTTAATGCGGCCTTAAATCATTTCCCAGTTCACGCTGGGTGGCGACTCCATTTTATTTCTCTGATTTAGTCCCCCGCGGGCTACTCCGTACTCCCGACCGGGCCGCGAGCCCGGAACAGCGTCGCTGATTTCTGTGTCCTACACAGATCTTTATGGGTCTCAAATGCCCAATTAACATCTAATGTTAATTTAATTAAAGTCCAATGGGCTTTTAATTAATTCTTAAGGCATGGACTTTGGCAACCAAAGCCCAATAAGGAATCACCCTTTGTCATAAAATCAATTTTGGCCCATTAGGCCCAATTAAATATTTAAAGGCTCAATTATTCTATTTGGACTTTACGGAATGGTTTTAGGCCCAATTTGGATCCAATCCAATTGTCCTAAACCAAGCTTGGCCCAACCAAGCCCATTAAGCCCAAATACAACAATATTATCCCAATTCAAAATTAAAGACTAATTTATTTAATTACAATATTCCAAATATCACAATTATTTTAATTAAAGTGTAATTACCATAATTAATTAATTAATCCAATGTTTCCAAAACATCAATTAAACTAATTAACCATGTTTTAACATATTCAATTCATGTCCAACATAATTGAAGCAAAATCAATCAATAATAACATGCTAAGGCTCACGGTTTTAGGCATAAAATTACAATCAACTTGATTTCAATCTAATTAAATCAACAATCAATTTAATTCATGCTTTTAAACACATCCAATGGTCTAAAATCAAAAAATCACCATGAACACTACAAGGTTTATGTTCGGCCAAGCTCATGAAACTAGGGTTAATTTTATCCAATCTATTTTCTCAAATTTTAAGATGCATAAATCTAATTTATCATCATCCAAGCTCATACAAACAACCAATTTGAAGAAATCATGCTCAAAACATAAAAACCCCAAATTAAAGTATATAAATCCTAAAATCATTTCATGCTAAGAAAAGGCTCTGATACCATTGTAGGTGTTTCTAGAACATGCCAAGGATCTTCTAACATGAAATGGTGTATGAATAATCAAAATAAGAATGTTGAATTAAACTTACCTTGATTGGCTTGATGGATGTAGTTCAAAACTTTTGATCCTTTGAGAAGAGCTCCAAGCCTTTCTTTGTGTTCCAAACTCTAGGATTGGTTTCCCTAACACCTTGAATGACTCATTGATAGTGCTAGCTTGAAGAAATTTTGAAACAAAATCTCCAGGGATGAGGAAGAAGGTCACGGCAATGTGTGAGGGAGAGAGAGAGATTTTTCTTCTTTTTGTGTATTTTTTATTTCTAAAATCAATTATCATTTACCAAATCCAAGTTTTGGTATATGTCATTCCAAATAATAAAATAATGAAGAGTGATAGATTTTGGTTGAGTGAAAAACAAGCAATCTAATGCTTACACTCAACATTTACCAAATTCCATCAAGTGTCAAACATATTGATGTAAGTTGGTGGGCCCCACTTTAAATTCCGAAATTAAGTCAAACAATCCAACACGCATCTTCGCTCGGGCCCGGGTTCGTTTAATTCCGAATTAACGAATTTACTGTTGTGACATTATTATTAAAGTCGCTTACGAATTAATTCTAAATTAATTCGGTTGCCCGAATTAAAATCCAATTTTAATTCCGCATTGAAATCTAATTTCAATTAATATATCGAATATATTATTTAATCGATTAATTCCAAATTAATCGTTCTCTCTCTACTACTCGAATTTTATCCCAGATAAATTCTTGCCGTAATTAATTCTAGATTAATTTTATCTTTCTTATAATTAATCCCAAATTAATTCTGTTCGAGTCAAACGTCATTGGTGAATCTTTGGGAAGCGATCCATGAGATTCCTGGATATGTTGGCAGTAAATCCGGTCATCAGACTATCCGAACATGTGCGTACCCCGTACCACGTTCTTACCGATTTACAAGACATGGTTGGCTTCTAGCAAAGCACCGTGCCTACCCAATTCTCCAGAAATATTCTTATAAGGAATACATAATCTATACCAGGCGTAGTATACTAAGTATTGCGTATTACGATCCAGTATCAGATGTCACATGCTAGGGCTGGGGCTGGAATTGTGTATGCCCCGTACGGAGCATATATCGGATCACAAGCAACTAGTCTCTTTAATCGGAAAGTCATGACCTAGTCATACTTCCCCAATGGTTGCAACACTTTAGAGTACCGGTTTTGTATCCCTACGTGATCATCATCTCCATATGACTGAAGTGATACTTACATCTTGACATCACACCCAATACACTACGATTCTCAGTATACCCAGAAGAGGCGTACACAGAACCTGTTAAAGCCCCGGACGACCAAAACCAAAGTATACTGATTGTCGCAAGTATTAGCGATGCAAGTCTCAGGTTAAGACCAAATACACCTACCCTGATTTGGATTCCCACAGACACATAGTCATACTACCAATGGGATTTCGAGGGGTCTATCCAAAGCGAAGCTGTTCCGTACCATCGGTAAACAAAACCTCCTATTGCACTTGCATAAGTATCCAATACCCAAATATATGAGAACTATGTCGTTAAGCTTCCATAACTCTCACAAGTATAATACTAGCCAATTTCGTATTATCGATGTCTAGTCTCGATAATACTACGACTAGGGATATTTAATGATTAAACCTTCGTGGATTAATACTGTCTCATATCTTATTAATCTGGTACTAATCATATGGACTTTTATCATTTATATATCCAGGTAATCCAATTACAAATGATAAAAGAGCAATTTCATTTGTCATATAGTTAACTTTGTACAAGAACACCATGTTCTTTACAAAATAGTGATGCTATGGGTCATAATTGTCCAACATACCCATTAACTTGCAGTTCACTTCATCCATAAATAATCAACTTATCCTTTGTATCTTTAAGATACTTCAGGATATGTTTAATGGCCATCCAATGGTCATTTCTTGGATTGGACTGATATCTACTAGTTACGCTAACAGCAAAACTGATATCAGGCCTTATACATAACATGGCATATATTATGCTACCCAAACACGGAGCATAAGGTTGGTTAGACTATCTAACCTTCTCATCTTCTATTTGTGGGCTCATCTTCTTTGAAAGATGAATCCCATGTCTGAATGGTATATTTGCTGTCTTATAGTTACCAAAATTGTACCGTTCCAAGATCTTATCTATGTACGTTGATTGGGATAACCCAATCAACTTCCTTTCTCTATCTCCATAGAGTTTTATGCCTAAAATATAGGAAACTTCTCCCAGGTCCTTCATGGATAAATTCTTACAGAGGTAAGCTTTGACGCCTTGCATCATCCATATATCATTCCCAATGATTAGGATGTCGTCAACATATAGGACTAAAAATACCACCATGCTCCCACTGGCCTTCTGATACACACAGGATTCTTCCGAATTCTTAAGAAAACCAAATAATCTAATAATCTCGTCGAATCGAAGATTCCAACTTCGTGAAGCTTGTTTAAGTCCATAAATTGACTTCTTAAGCTTACATATCATACCCGAATTCTAGCTGGACGCAAAGCCTTCCAGCTGTACCATATAGATTTCTTCATCAAGAAATCCATTTAGAAAAGTCATTTTGACATCCATTTTCTAAACCTCGTAGTCATGATACGCAGTTATAGAAAGCAAAATCCTAATAGACTTAAGCATTGCTACTGCCGAAAAAGTTTCATCGTAGTCGACGCTAGGTCGCTGCGTGTAACCTTTTGCTACCAGTCGGGCCTTATAGGTTACAACCTTTCCATCAGGCCCGTGCTTCCTCTTGTAAACCCATTTATAATTGATAGGAACAATTCCTTTGGGAAGCGGAACCAAGTCCCAAACTTGATTCTCATGCATTGAGTCTAACTCGGATTTCATGGCACTTTGCCACTTCACGGAGTCGATGTCCAACATCGATTCTCTATAGGTGAAAGGATCAGTCTATTCAACTAAGAGAACATATAGACTATTTTCTTGTATCAAATACAAGCGTTCAGAAGGTCTAGATACCATTTGTTACCTACAGAGTGTGTGTGTTGAAGGTTCTTCATCTAATTGAACTTCAGGTTCGTCTGTTGGTTCATTGTTTTCAGGTTGGACTTCATCAAGTTCAACCTATCTATGATTACCACCTTCTGACAAAAATTCTACCTTTAGAAATTTTATGAAGCGAGCTACAAACACATTTTGATGCTCGGTATCATAGAACAGATATCCCTTCGTATTCGAAGGATATCCAACAAACCTAAACTTTTACCCTCGAGGCGAAAACTTATCTTGCTGAGCCATCCTGACATAGGCAGGACAACCCCAAACCTTAATATAATTAAGATTTGGTCTCCTACCGGTCTATATCTCATATGGAGTCGTAAGAACGGCTTTTGAATGAATATTATTCAAAAGATGTGCAGCTATTAAAAGAGAGTAGCCCCATAAGAAATATGGCAAATCTGTAACACTCAACATTGATTGGACCATATCCAATAAAGTCTGACTTCTCCTCTCATACACTACATTGTGTTGTGGAGTACCTGGAGGAGTATTTTGAGCCGGAATCCCATTCTCCTTCATATAATCCATGAACTCACTGCTCATATATTCACCGCCTCGATCAGATCAAAGACATTTAATATATTGACTAGTCTGTTTTTCTACTTCATTTCGGAACTCTTTGAACTTTTCAAAGGTTTCCGATTTATGTCGCATCAGATAGACATAACTGTACCATGACAGATCATCGGTAAAGGTAACGAAGTACGAATAACCATTGTGAGCAGTCTGACTTAGTGGACCACAAAAATCAGAATGTATGAGTTCCAGTAAGTTAGTGGCGCAGTGTCCAATACCAGAAAATGAGGTTTTGGTCATCTTACCCTGAATACATGATTCACAAGTTGGATAGGGTTCAATGGTGAGATCTGGTATCAAACCATTCCTAACCAATTGGGTAAGGCGTTTAACGCCTATATGACCTAGCCTTATGTGCCATAGTTCAGTATTATTAACAACACGTAAACTACGTTTATTAATCCTAGTATTCAAAATATCTCTAGAAGTATGCAATGTGTAATGACTAAGCTCATTTGGACAACAAAGGATCTGAATATTACGTTTATCATATAAATACAAAGAACAATTCTTAATATTAACATGATAACCTTCTGTATCTAATACAAAAGGAGATATAATATTTGCTACACATCCCGGTACAACGTAGCAATCATACAACAAAAGGCTCTCATTCGGTAAAGGGATCTCGCATACTCTCACTGCAACAGCATCCAGAGAGTCTCCACTCCCAAAGCGCAACTGCATCTCTCCAGGCTTCAGTTTTTTACTTTCCTTCAGCACCTGCAACGAATTGCAAATGTGAACAAGACAAGAAGAAACCAAAATCCAGTTGGATGTAACAGCCTCACAAGCCAGTGAGATATTAATAACTGGAAAAATAAATGTATCTGATGTAGGTGCTCTCTTCTTCCTTATCTCGGCAATGTAGTCAGGACAGTTCCTTTTCTAGTGTTCGACTTTACAGCAGTGATGGCATTTATCTTCGGACACCCTCTTGGGCTTTGCTATCTTTCCTTACCATGGAGGACAAAATGTTAGACAGTAATGACCCATAGCGTCACTATTTTGTAAATGATATTGTATTATTGTACAAAATTAACTATGTAGTAATGAAATTGCCTTTTACCGTTTTGTAAAATATTTATTTTGACAAATAAATGGTAAAAGTCCCTATGATTAGTTCCGGATTATGATGATATGAGACGGTAACAATCCATAAAGGTTTAATCATTAAATATCCCTAGTCGTAGTATTATCGAGATTGGACATCGATAATGCGGAATAGACTAGTACTACACTTGTGCATGTTGTGAGGGCACAACGGCATAGTTCTCATATATTTAAGTATTGGATACTTATGCAAGTGCGGTAGGAGGTTGTGTTTTACCGATGGTACGGAAAACAGCTTCGCTCTGGATAGACCCCGCGGAGTCCCATTGGTAGTATGTCTGCGTGTCTATGGGAGTCCGCTTCAGGGTAGGTGCATATGATCTTAACCTGAGACTTGCATCGCTAGTACTTACGACAATCGGTAAACTTTAGTTTTGGTGGTCCAGGGCTTTAACGGGTTCTGTGTACACCTCTTCTGGATTTATCAAGAATCGTAGTGTATTGGATGTGATGTCAAGACGGAAGTATCACTTCAGACATATGGAGATGATGATCGCGAGGGATACAGAACTAGTACTCTATAATGGTTGCAACCATCGGGATAATATGACTAGGTCAGGATTATCCGATTCAAAGAGACTGGTTGCTTGATGTCCGATATGTGTATCGTACGGGGCAGACACATCTCCAGCCCCAGGCCTTACATGTGATCATCCGATACTAATTCGATATACACTATACTACGGTATACTACGCCTGTTATAGATCTTATATTCCAATAAGAATATTTCTAGAGAATTGGGTAGACATGGCGTTTTGCTAGAGGCTAACCTTGTCTTGTAAATCGGTAAAAACGTAGTACTTGGTACGTACGTGTTCGGATAGTTCGACAACCGGATTTACTGCCAACATATCTAGAGATCTCTTGGGTCGCTTCCCGAAGATTCACCAATGACGTATGATTCAAACTCGATTAATCTTGGATTAATTACGGAGAGACTTTATCTTGGATAAAGTACTATATAAAGAGAGAGAACGATTAATTTGGAATTAATCATAAAATTATTATATTCGATATAATAATCGAAATTCGATTTCGACGCGAAATTAAAATTAGATTTTAATTCGGGCAAACGAGTTAATTTAGAATTAATTCGTTAGCGACGTAAATAATAATTTCGCTAGGCGCAATTATTTATTTAAATTCGATTTAATTAACGTCGCGACGTAAGTTCGGTATTTCGGAAATATCGAACCCGAACACGTGAGTGCACGTAGGCCCACTTTCATTTGGAAACGTGTGGGACCCACATGACACATGTCATTATATGCATTATTTAATTGTTGATGCATTGCATGGAGATAGTGTACAATGCACTCAAGGGTATTGCATGGAAATTGAGTGTTTGACACTCTAAGCCATTGCATGGTTTGTGTCATAAGTTTATTATTATTTAATAAATATTATGGCATAAATATAAATTGATTTTTGTAACAAAAAATCATATCTCTCCTCCCTCTCAAATTACCGAAACAGTGAGCAAGTTTTGGCTCTCCATTTTCTTCATTTGTTTTGTGGCAAGACTTGAAGAATTTGTGTTTGTTTGGAACATAAAAACACATCTTTGGCTAGCACCATCAAGGGATCATACAAAGGTGTTATGGGAAACTCATCTTAGAGCTTGGAAGGATCAAACATTGCTTGGAGCTTCTCTTTTCTGTTTGGCCGAATCCATCACTGCACAAAGGAGAAAGTTTTGTTTCATCAACGCATCCGCATTCCGATCTTTGTGAGTATGATTCCGCCATACTTCAATATTGTTCATTCTTTTATATATTTTGCTTGAATCTTTTGATCTTGGGACATGGATTAGATTTTCCAACAATGGTATCATTGAGCTTAAAGAGCATGCAAATATATTAGGGTAATATTTGGGCAAAATTGATTGAAGCATGATTTGATGATTTTGATTGATTAAGTATGCTTAAATGTATGTTACATTATGTTATACATTATCAATTTCATGAAAAATAAATTGGATTAATTTTTCCCCTCTTGGAGAGGCTTGGCCGAATACTACCAAGACCATGGAGATGATGATTTGTTGTTTATAAGATAATTGGATGACTTTAAACGAACATAAAATGACGATTTGTGATTCGATTGGATTGAAAACGAAATCGGTAATTTTTCATCACCTTGGCCGAATGCATGGAAGAGGATTAGGGACTTGATTTGTTGATTAAATAATGTTGGACATGTATTTACGATAATAATATGATTAATGGATTAATTTGATATTTTGGGAATATTGATTTAAAGGATTAATCATGATAATACACTTTAATTAATTAAGTTATAAAATTTGGAATTTTAAAATTTGGTTAATTGGGCTTAATTTTGAATTGGGCCTAAAACTATTATATTTGGACATAAATGGGCTTGGTTGGGCCAAGTAGATTTGGACCATTTGGATTGGATCCAAAATGGGCCTAAATCACACTATTTAAGTCCAAATGTAATAAATGGGCTTTTATGTTTAATTGGGCCTTATGGGCTTGATATTGATTTTATGGCAAATGAGGGTGATTCCTTATTGGGCTTGGAAATTGGGTTTGACCCACATTGACCAAGGCCCAAGCCTAATGAAATCAATAGAAAGCCCATCGGACTTTAATTAAACGAACATTAGATGTTAGTTGGGCTTTGAGACCCAATAGTACTAGATTTGGAATCTAAGTTATAAAAGCACAATAAAAGTGTAAATATTTAATTTAGAATTAAATAAAAGGATTAGTATTGAATACGACTTGAATTGGATTTAACGAGTAGTTCGATATAATTCGTGAATTCATACTATAAGTATTTATTCTCAAAACGAGTTGGACTCGCGCAAATGCAAACAATTGTTTGAACATTGTATTGTCACCTAATTAAAGACTAATTAAATGGATTTGATTGTTGTATAACATGCTATGAATGAATGAATGTGGATGTGTTGTATGAATAGTGAATATCAGATGGATATTAGAAGGGAAGGGTAATTTTAGAAATTATTGTAAATTTGGAATTTATAAATTGGACCTGCGAGTCCAGCCTTATCTCTTTATCTCTTTGTATTCTCTTCTCACCTAATTCCCCTCAATGTAAATGAGGTTTCTCTTATTGTATTATGTAATTGGGTAGAAGTAGAATAGTGCTAGCGGGGAGAGGAAAGGGAGTGATTTGTTCTAGGAACAAGTTGTTTATATATCCATCCGCATATCACTATTACTTTACTTTACGCGCTTTATGATGTTTTAGAAGCATGCTTAAGGGTGTATGATGACGAGACCTAACAAAGATAAATTAATTGGTTGCCAATTACGCGAAAAATCCCTCAAACAATATTAAGCAATTTTCCTTCCGTTGAATGATTCTTTCTCAAGATCCGAAATTGGCATTGGTTTGTTGGCCAAAGTCAAGACCTTTGTCAATTGAGGATGTGTTTGAATCATGAGAGTTTTGTTCCACATCGGTGTCCTGTCCAAGTTGTGATTTGTTGGCCAAAGTCAAGATCACTTCTTGTCCATCGACATTGATTACGAAACTTTCCTCGTCAATGGGTCCCGCTTAACTGGAATCATTAGGTTTGTTGTGCCAAAGCCAAGGCTTAGTTGATTCAGAGGAAATGGTTAGGAAAATGTATTGGATACATTGACATATGTATTAGATATATATGTTTCGGACTTGGATGTCCACCTACCGGATCTAGGAATTGGATGGGATCCAATTGATCTTCGAGATCTACCTAGTTAAATATCATACAACTTGTTGGCCAAAGTCAAGGTTGTGTGTTATTTAACGGGATCCTAGCTCACTAGGAAATTGGATTTCCCGAGTACTCAACAGAGGGTTAGAGACTTGTAGAAAATAGTGGGAGGCTAATATTGAATTTGCAATTTCATTCAGATACTTAGCTTTACGCGCTTACAAAATTTATTTCGTCAATATTTTAACAAATTAGTTGGACTAATAAAATGTTATTTTTCTTGTAACAGTTTGACTGTACCCATATATCGTTAACTAGATAGTTGGACTATCGTAGTTAAGATGGCAAGCAAGGTAAATGTCCGAGACATCATCATGGGTGACAATGTCTTCAAAGGGACAAACTTCGCTGATTGGGAAATGAACCTAAGGATAGTCCTTGGGGCGGAGAGGATACTGTATACGATACAAAGACCTCTCGGGCCTAAGCCCACTGAGCCACTTGAGCTGGAGTTATGGAAAACTCACAGTGATGATAGTGACACGGCTCAGTCGATCATGCTTGCTTCAATGACTCAACACTTTCGCCGCCAGAATAGGGACTTGGATCCTTATAATATGATGGCAAGATTGCAAGATCTTCACCGCACTAATAAGCGGATGGCAAGGTACGAGTTAGTGAAGAAAATCTTTCGCTCCCGTATGACTAATGGTAGTTCTGTTGAGGTCCATGGGACTCAAATAATAGCCGATCTTGATGAATTGGTTAATATGGGTATAGTCTTAGAGGCTGAGCTGGCTATAGATGTAATTTTACAGTCACTACCCGATACTTGGAAACAGATTGTCATCAACTACAAATTGATGAATTCGGATGATACTCTTGGAGAGTTATTGTCGATTCTCAAGGAGTCAGAAAAAGAGCTTCTGAAAGGCAACAAGCGCGAGGCGCACTTTGCATCAACATCTCAAACGCCGAAAGCTGGGCTCAAGGCAACTGGGGGTGTTAAGAAGAAAAAACATAGAAACAAAGGCAAGGCCAAGTCAACAAAGGCTTCTGGGAAGCCAAGGGACAAGTCTCAAGATGTTTGCCTGAAATGCGGCAAGAGAGGTCACTGGAAGCGTGACTGCTGCATGAACAAGGGACATAAGGAGGACATACAGGCGGGCAAGGCACCGGCCTCAGGTATGTTTGTTATTGAGATAAATATGACTACTTCTAGTCTTAATAAAAATTGGATTTTTGATTCTGGCTGTGGTTCTCATATTTGTACTGATGTGCAGGATCTGCATGATAGCAGGAGACTGGCTTCGGGGGAGGTAGATCTACGAGTTGGAAATGGAACTTCTGTTGCTGTTTTGGCCGTAGGCACTTTTGTTTTGGAACTGCCCTCGGGGCATGTACTTGAACTAAATGACTGTTATTTTGTTCCTAGTTTAACTAAGAATATTATTTCTGTATCTTTGTTAACCCAGTATGGGTACACTTTTGTATTTAAAAACACCAGGTGTTATTTATATAAAAATGATGCAGAAATTTGCAGTGCCGATGCAAATAATGGTCTTTATATTTTGAATATAGACAAATCTCCAAAACGTAAAATAACAAACAAAAGGCTCAAAATGAGTAATCCAAAGAAGAAGAAACTTATATGTGGCATTGTCGTCTGGGACACATCAACAAGACTCGCATATCCACACTTTCGAAGAGTGGGTACTTGGACGGATTTGATCCAAATTCATATGACGTCTGCGAATCTTGTTTATTAGGCAAAATGCCTAAATCACCTTTTAGTGGTAAAGGTGAACGAGCCACTGAACTGTTAGCCCTCGTTCATAGTGACGTTTGTGGGCCCATGTCTAGCCAGGCTAGAGGTGGATACCGATACTTCGTAACCTTTACGGATGATGCATCGCGTTATGGTTATGTGTATCTAATGATGCACAAGTCGGAAACTTTTGAGAAATTCAAAGAGTTTCGACATGAAGTTGAAAAACAAACAGGCAAGAGTATTAAAACATTACGGTCGGACCGTGGTGGAGAATACTTAAGTAATGAGTTTCAAGATTACCTGAAAGAATATGGTATTCTTTCACAATGGACTCCTCCTGGAACACCACAATTAAATGGTGTGTCTGAACGGAGAAACCGTACCTTGCTTGACATGGTAAGGTCGATGATGAGTCGCACTGAGCTACCTATATCCTTCTGGGGACATGCATTAGAAAGTGCAATTCTTATTTTGAACAGGGTTCCGTCAAAGTCTGTTGAACAGACTCCGTATGAGATATGGACAGGAAAGAAACCAGGTTTCTCATTCCTGAAGATTTGGGGTTGCTGGGCATACGTCAAACGTTTGGAAGGTACCAAACTTGAACCCAAATCAGATAAATGCCTATTTGTTGGATATCCTAGGGAAACCAAAGGATATTACTTCTATTACCCACAAGAGAACAAAGTATTTGTTGCTCTACATGCGGTTTTCCTTGAGAAGGAATTCCTAGATACAGTGTTTAGTGGGAGGAAAGTAGAACTCGATGAAAGTCGTAGTGATACTGTTCCTGGCAATGAATCGAGAACGAAACATGAACAGTCCATCCAGGATGAGACTGAACCACAATCTTCAATTACACAAGGACTACGTAGGTCGGAGAGAGTCAGGGTAATACCTGAGAGGTATGGATTCCTGATCTCACCTCATGTAGATATTAATCTTATTGAGGATACTGAACCGGCTACGTATGAGGAAGCGATACAAGGTATCGAATCCACTTTATGGCAAGAGGCCATGAAGGCCGAAATGGATTCCATGTATACCAACCAAGTTTGGACACTGGTTGATGCACCAGAAGGCGTAAAGCCTATGTTGGAAACGGCTTTCCTTAGCGCAGCGGAAATGGCTATGTAGTGGCACCGGATCTTTAAAATTTCTCTCTGCCTTCTCCTTTGTTGAAGTCGAACTCCACCGAACTCTTGATGAATTTCCTTTGAGATTCTACCGTAGAATCAACCACCCAATCTTCCGAGCTATATCTCGAAACCAACAAACCGAAGTGTGGGCTTCACTCACAAAGATCAACCTCTAAACTATTTAGAGAAGTATCAAACTCTAAACTATTTAGAGAAATTATATTGTCACAAATTCTTTTGGCTTTAAGAAAAATGAGATGAAGAAGATCAAGTATCTTGTTCACTCTTGTTTTTCCTTTCAAATCTCAACAATTGAGAATAAGAATTTTCTCTCAACTATTGAAGAAAAATTCTAAGTGTTTTTGTATTTCTCTCTACCTCTCTCAAAGTTGTGTCAAAAACTAGAAAACTTTCAAAAATAAAATCTTTTTATCACTCACCTTTGAGTGGGAATGGTAGAGAAAATCCACTAAAATCATTCCATCAACATCCACTCAATTTTATCAATTGTAAATGGCCAACACACTTGAGTGGAGTGTCAACCAAATCCATTAGATAATGGAACAAGTTAGGTAATTAGGTCAAAACTAATTAACAAAAACTTGGTGGATGATTTGGCAAACCATTAAGGCTTGTCTTGATAATGCATTTACCATTATCAAATAATGATGTCATAATTATCTCATAATTGCATTATCAATGATGATGTAATAATTATCTCATAATTATTAATGATGTAATAATTATCTTATAATTATTATTTGATTATCTTATAATCAAAAATATTAGAAAATATAATATTAAACTAATTTAATATTATTTTCATTTGTGACAAAAATATTATTAATCATATTAATAATATTTAAATATAATGTGAGCATATTATTAGACAATCTAATTATATTAGGTTTGCTACAGTTAATCGAGCTAGCACGGGGACCAAATGGACCTACGGTTCCGAGCTCCAATAATTCTGAAATATTAATTAAACTCTTTAATTAAATATTATGAATTATTAACTCCGCGTTATTCCACTAAAAACTCGAAGTTGAACTCCCGTTACCGTAGATGGAAATATAAGCCGAACAACTTCGGTGTCCATCGATATAGTCACTACATATGGATATAGCCCTTCACGAATATCTCATAAATAGAGTCGGGTCATAAGTCCGTTATACCCCTCTAAATATTTTGTCTCTTAAGCACCATTGATTCTATAATGAACAATTAATTCATAACAATTATGAATATAAAATATTTTCTATTCGTAATAGAAAAGTTGAGCGCTCAAAATTGTTCAAGTCCCGAATCAACTCTTAAAAGAGATATTTTTCTACTTCTCGAAAGAATGAGTGAATTCCATATCTATGTAAAACGTTCCCAGCTACATACAAAACCATATCCCCAAAATACGTAGTTATTGGTCGGGACTGCTACACCAACCTCACCATAATAAATCAAAGGACACAGCCTGACATGCAGGAGTTCGTAGTACACTCAGGATTAAGATTAATCCATATATGACCATCTAGTAGATAAAATGAATTTCTTCGATTAACGGATATTAAAAGAAATTCGTATTTATCTGAGTCCAGTCCTATATGATCTTATCATACAAGGTGCCTCCATTCCCATGTCACTACATGAACGATCCCGGATCAAGGTCGTCATACAAGTATAGAATGGACCGCAGCTATAGATATACCACAAACAAAGTACCCACTCTGTTTGCTCTCTATGGACTATTTAGATTACTAACTTTAGACTTAAATCCTCTTGTGCATCAAACATACACTAAGTCTAAAGGTACAAGAGTAATCAAGGTAAACAAGACAATTGGATAATATGCAATTTAAATCAAACAACTTTGATAAATGAATAATGCGTTTATAATTATTATAATAATCAATTCCGTTTACAACACATGAGCTCTAGGGCATAAATCCCAACAATCTCCCACTTGGACTAGAGCAAATGAGACATGTCATGTAATCCTAAACCATTTAGGTGACCTTCAAATACTGTAGCCGATAAGGTCTTTGTAAACGGATCAGCCAGGTTGTCTGCAGGTGGAATCTGCATGACAACGACATCACCTCTTCTGAGGATCATATCCTCACCAGAATATAATAGCATATAATTTCTCGTTCTCCGGAGATACTTGAGAATGTGTTTCACTGCCACCCAATGATCTAATCCTGGGTTGGATTGAAACCTACTGACTACTCCCACTGCAAAACAGATGTCCGGTCTCGTGCATAACATAGCATACATAAGACTTCCAACTGCTGAAGCAAATAGAATATGTCTCATCTCCTCAACTGCTTGAGGTGTCTTAGGAGACTGTTCCTTAGACAAATGAATTCCATGCCTGAAAGGTAAATTACCTTTCTTGGAATTTTGCATTCCAAATCGCACAAGAATCTTGTCGATATAGGATGCTTGAGACATTGCTAACAGTCGTTTCTTGCGATCCCGAATAATCTGGATCCCAAGTACATAACTTGCCTCTCCCAAATCTTTCATTTGGAATTGGTTAGCTAGCCAGATTTTAACGTCCGATATATCTTTACATCATTCCCAATGAGTAAAATATCATCGACGTATAACACAAGGAAAACCACCTTCCCATCAATGATGCGCTTGTAGACACAAGGTTCATCGATGTTTTGCTCAAAGTTATAAGACTTGATCGTAGTATCAAACCTTATATTCCAAGATCTAGATGCTTGCTTAAGTCCATAAATGGACCTTTGCAACTTGCAAACCTTTTGCTCTTGACCTTGGGTTATGACCCCTCT
>SKCR01004576.1:0-26513 GCA_019454045.1 Zanthoxylum bungeanum | reverse complement strand
GGACGTACCCCGACCCCGAGCTGAGAAAGGCACTTGGACCTGGGGGAATGTTACGTCCCCAATCCAAGAGGTAGACTCGGTGGGACGTACCCCGACCCCGAGTGAAGAGAGGCACTTGGACCTGGGAGAATGTTACGTCCCAGTCCGAAGGGCTGACTCGGTGGGACGTACCCCGAGCTGAGAAAGGCACTTGGAAGTGGGGGAATGTTACGTCCCCATTCCAAAGGGCTGACTCGGTGGGACATACCCCAACCCCGAGCTGAGAAAGGCACTTGGACCTGGGGGAATGTTACGTCTCCAGTCCGAAAGGCTGATTCGGTGGGACGTAACCCGACCCCGAATGAAGAGAGGCACTTGGACCTGGGGGGAATGTTACGTCCCCAGTCCGAAGGGCTAACTCGGTGGGACGTACCCCAACCCCGAGCTGAGAAAGGCACTTGGACCTTGGGGAATGTTACGTCTCCAGTCCGAAGGGCTGATTCGATGGGACGTAACCCGACCCCGAATGAAGAGAGGCACTTGGACCTGGGGGAATGTTACGTCCCCAGTCCGAAGGGCTGACTCGGTGGGACGTACCCAACCCCGAGCTGAAACAAACATCGATCTCGGCGATACAAGAGCAGACCCGAGCCGGAAAGAAAACCATCTGACCTCAGCGGAACGAATCCAGCCTTGAGTCGATTAACCAAGCGGCCTCGGCGGAATGAATCCAGTCTCGAGCCGATTAATCAAGTGGCCTCGGCGGAAAGAATCCAGCCCCGAGCCGATTAATCAAGTGGGACTTATTCAGAAGGGAAGTGAATCACCTTTTGAAACCCTACCGAATCTGGCACGGGCGTCCCCTTACCAGACCAGTGAAAAACAAAAACAAATCTCTGGAAAATAAAATTAACAGGCGGGGGCGACTTATCGCTTATCCCAAAACAAAACGTTTCGCAAGTATAAAACAACAACACGGATGCCTCAAAACAGCGTCATGTCCGAGGTCTCCAAAACACAATTCTGAATCTTTCAAGTCAGTGTCCCGGCGAACCAGGATTTGGATCAGTTGAGCGTTAAATGGTAAGGGCACATCCTCTATAAGCCAGGTCACTGTGAGCCTGTGTATTGCACGAGGGCTCCTCCTTACCGCGCTGGAGCAGAACACCGCTACGGGGGCACAATGCATCCCCATGCTGCGCCTCCTTGGATCCAAATGATGAATGGATCAAAGAGCGTCCGGGATACTAAGGGCACATTCCTCCTTAGGTCCGGCATCACTGGAGCTAGCAATCGTCACGGGGGCCTCATCACTCCCCGTGCTATGTTTTCCCACTGATCCATTACATTGGGTAGTGAGGATCAAAGAGTGTTCGACACATTAAGGGCATATTCCTCATGTTCGGTAACACTGGAGTAAGCAATCGCCACAGGGGTATCATCCATCCCCGTGCTATGCTTCTCACAGATCCTATGCATCGAGTATGTCCCTGAGGACCCCGAGCCAAGAGAGATACTTGGTTCTGGGGGAATGTTACGTCCCCAATCCGAAGGGCTGACTCGGTGGGACGTACCCCGACCCCGAGCTGAAAAAGGCACTTGGACCTGGGGGAATGTTACGTCCCCAGTCCGAAGGGCTGACTCGGTGGGACATACCCCGACCCCGAGCTGAAAAAGGCACTTGGAACTGGGGGAATGTTACGTCCCCAGTCCGAAGGGCTGACTCGGTGGGACGTCCCCCGGCCCCGAGCTGAAAAAGGCACTTGGACCTGGGGGAATGTTACGTCCCCAGTCCGGAGGGCTGACTCGGTGGGACATACCCTGACCCCGAGCAGAAAAAGGCACTTGGACCTGGGGGAATGTTACGTCCCCAGTCCGAAGGGCTGACTCGGTGGGACGTCCCCCGACCCCGAGCTGAAAAAGGCACTTGGACCTGGGGGAATGTTACGTCCCCAGTCCGAAGGGCTGACTCGGTGGGACGTCCCCCGACCCCGAGCTGAAAAAGGCACTTGGACCTGGGGGAATGTTACGTCCCCAGTCCGAAGGGCTGACTCGGTGGGACGTCCCCGGACCCCGAGCTGAAAAACTAAGTGTCCTCGGCGGAGCAAAATCCAGCCTCAAGCCGATGGTTGAAGCGGGCTTTTGGTGCCAACTGTCTTTTGTAGTGGGCGTCGAGTATGTCCCCCGTTTTTGTATATGGCTTTCAACTTTGTTTTAAGAAAGCGGATGAAAAAGTTTTTATTCATATTTGGGGACATACTGTCCTCCTTACAGTTCTTCTGCGGGATATTTCGAGAAAAAACTTTATATTTGGCTCATTTGTGGGCATTGTTTGATACCGACCGACCACATTGTAATCCCGGGGCCTGTTCCGTTTCTAGTACGTCTGACTCCCGAGTTTTGTTATAGTTTTTTACGTCTGACTCCCGAGTTTTGTTATAGTTTTTCCTGACCGATTAGAATCTCTGGTCAGTGCTATGTGTCCTCTGCCTAGTCGCCATAACTTAATGGTCAATGTATTTATTTAAATATCCATTCCTCGCCAGGTCTTCCATCTGTTCCCGCAGATCCTTGCATTCGTCTGTTGTGTGCCCCCTCCGATTATGATGTACGCAGTAAGACTTCTGGTTCCTTTTATCTGGGGGGAATCTCCTGAGATCGGGTTCTATCAAGAGGCCTTTTTCTTGTATTTCCATGATGATTCGCCCTGGTGGTTTGCTCAGGGGAATATATGTTTCTTCTCGGACTACATGATTCACCTGGGTCGCGACCCCTCCTTCCTGCTCTCTTCGAGGTATCGGTTTGAATTCTTTGGGTTTTGGATTGAATCTTTTGAACTCCATGTCCGGTCGTCGGGGAGCCTCTGTTCTTGCTGTTCTTTCCCGAATGGCCGTCCCCATTCGGGAGATCTTTTCTTCGTTTTCTACCAAGACAAACTTTCGGGCTACCTCTAGGGCGGTGGCATAATCCGGCGTGTCCTGGATTCTCAGATGAGTCCATAGCCTCCCGACTTTTAAGGCTCCCTTTAAGCTTTCTAGGGCTTCTAGGGACTCATATTCTCCGACTTCCAGTACCATGTTGTGGTATCTTTCAATAAAATTTTTCAGGGGCTCGTCATCTCCTTGCTTCATAAGTCTTAATTCTCCAATCGTCTTTTTGGGAACGCATGCCTCTTTAAAGCGTCGAATGAACGACTTCTTAAGTTGTGTGAAGCCTCCGATGCTCCCTGAGCCAGACTTCTGTACCATAGGATGGCAGGTCCACCTAAAGTTAGGGGGAACACTTTGCAGATGGCATCTCCTACTACTCCTTGGACTTCCATCAACAAGACAAAGCTTTCGATGTGTGATTTCGGGTCAGAGTGGCATTTGTAGGGTGCCATGGTCGGCATGCTGAATCGCTTTGGGAATTTTGCCGACCTTATTTTTTCCGTGATGGGAGATTCCTCCTCACTATCCCGGGCATCCCTTGCATCGGTCCTGAGGCCTACTCCCCACTTGGTCATTTCCTTTTTTAACCAAGATTTTATTTCGCTGCTTGGGCCGCCATGTCGTATTCTGTGGCCCTCCGTGTGTCTATTGCCCCGGGTGCGGCGTTCCTCATCCCTTGGAATTTCCCACACACTTTCGCTATGCTCCCTGTCCTCTTTTCTGAAGTCGTAGAGACTGTCATAGGAGGGATCCGGTGATGGTCTTCATTCTTCTTCTTCTTCCCACGTGTCCTCTGTTTGCGAATCTTTTTCTACAACTACGTATTTTATCCCATAGGGGCCCCTCCTCATGGGTCTATCGTCTTCACTTGTGTCTATCACCCTTTTCCCTTCTGCTCTTTCACTTTTTCTTCGACTGGTTCCGATGTCTGGTCTCTCGTTGTTCGTTCCCTCCATTCTCTCTAACCGATCCATCATGGATTTCATGCTTTCTTCCATCTTTTTCATCCAGTCTGTTGCTGGACTCCCTGAAGATTGATGATTCCCGCCTTCTGCCATTGTCTTACTAAGCGAACCGCTTTTTGTTGAGATCCCCACAGACGGCGCCAACTGTTGACGGCTAATTTTGGTCTCAGGGGCAATATGGGAATATCACTCCCGAGACAATCCTCCCTCAATAGTGAATTTGTTTGGTTATGGGGGACCAAAAGCAAACTTAGCAAAAGACAGATAATATGCCAATCGACAAGGAGATTTAACGTGGTTCGGCGGATCTTGGTCCGACCTACGTCCACGGGCACAAAAAGGATGATACTTTTATTACTCAAACACGCTTCTCAGCTCTGCTTCTTGTTTTTTACAAGTCTGATGGTAATGATTCTGATGATGATTCTTTAATGCTTTCCACTTGTTTCCCCTCTTTTCTTCCTTGTTGCTATTCTCTCTTTCTCTTGTCCCCTTAAGCATACTCTACCCTCATATTTATAATAGTGCAGAAATCAGATTCCTTCTTTTACAAGGGTTTCCTAGTTGAAACAATTTTTCTTTCCCATAAGGATTCCTAGTCAAAAACTACATTTACTTCCTTTATCATACTAGGAGATTGACTTACTAGTTTACCCAATGAAAGTATGATAACTTATTATTGTATCTTATATGGATAGAATGCCTTATCTTCCCGAATATGTCTTGCCCTATGCTCGGTTTTCACGAGGTCGGTCTTCATGTGGTCGGTCATAATAGTCTTTTGTACTGAGAATGCTGCTGTCGACCTGATAATTGCCCGGTCATCTTGAACTCAAGTGCTCGGTCACTAACCGTAAAGTTCCCGGCCCCTTACTGTTTACTCTTTAGTGGTCGGGTCGGCATTAATAATCTTGAATGAGAAGTGAATTACCCTTTTTACCCATGTCGTGCTGCTTAAATAACATAGTGCCTGAAAACACCATCAACAAACAATATTATTTTTCTTTGGTAATTAGTCATAATTTCTCGAATCTTAATTGAAAAATAACATAATTAGTAAAAGAAAATAATAAAATGAATCATAAAGGAATCAATGAGATTAAATTATATTCGATTCGTTAATAAACGAATCGAATCGAATTGACTTATTTATTAAATGAATCTATTTTTTCAAATTCGTATTCGCTTTAAAGTGAATCAAATAGAACGAATAAACGAATCTGAATCCAAATTGCCATCAGTAGAGACAATCTTGATAAAGAGGAGCATCAAAGTCCTTAGACAATGACATTATAATAACATTTATTTCTCACATAATATGCTTACATCGCAGTAGAATATATAATGCTATTGCTACATGCATAGAGTCGGTAAGTAGACAAACCCACTACTTTTTCCACACCAACTGCTCCAGCAATGACAGTAACATAACAATACCAAATTTTCTAGATTTCGTCTTTATTAGCCAGCTTGGCTTCCATTTCAGTGAGTCGATTCTGGAGCCTCTGGGCTTGGCCACCTTCGGACAAAAGGCTCAGGAGGAGATCCTTATTATTGGTCGCCAGATAGGTCATCTGCCGAGAAGAAGTGAAAATGCAGAAATCAGACCGAGCATCTTGGTTGTACCGAGGACATGGTGGTAGCATCTTGAATCTCATAAATGAGAGAGAGTAAACTTTTAAAGTTCTCGATTAGTTATAGACAATACAGTTTTACATGTTTTAACATATTTAGTACATTGGCAAGACTAATTATCGACATAACAGATTACATGTGTTGACATAATTAATATATGATAATCATGAAATAAATTGATTGAGAAATAATTATAATCTATATTTGATAAAAAAAAAAGTAAAAATTATTTTATATGTGAAATATCAAAAGTGGATCTATTAACGATAATATTTTATTTTATTATTTTTATTTTATTAATTGAATTATTATTTTATCTTATTAAATTTATTCATTGTGGATCAACCCCGGACTTACCGGATTATTTTATTATTTCGACACTCTTATACTTGCAAGTTAAGAATATGTGTGTTAAAGATTCATTACAGGGATTGTCTTTGGTTAATGATACATATCCTTTTAAGGTTTGTTTTATTGAAGAAATCTCAAGAAACTGGTATATTAGAGTTTCGACTTTTTGAGGGCTCAAGATGAAGGGAATTTTTGTGCATCAATATCTTGAAGCTTCCATTGAAGATGATCCATAAAATGCTATTTTTAGATCGAGTTATGCAAATAAGTTGAAGGATATCTTGAAGTAAGCCCACAAAGCAATAAGATTGAGTCTGGTGATGGTGTTCTGAGAGATATTATCATCAAAAGAAATGACTGCCTCCGGTTTGTGGAAGAAACTAGAAGATTTGAACATAAAGAAATCTAGGATCGATTGTGGAATATATTTCCTTAGATGTACAAACTATAGTATACATTTCTTTGCTGGATCATTTCACTCTCAGGAAATGTTTATTAGATGCTCATCAGTATTGTAGACCATACTTTTAAGTCTTTGCTCACCAGGTCTAGCTGGAAGCTTGTGGAATATATTTTCTTAGATGTGAAGGCGTTTTCTTCTCAAGTTAACGGTGGCAGCCCAGAATATGTTCTGGCTGATGCTCGAGTAGCTAGTAGTAGGGGTGGCAAAACGAATCAACAAATCTAATTTTGTATCGAATACTAAACGAATCAAATCAAAATGTGATGAATTCGATCTGTTTATTAAACGAATCCTAACATCAGGATTTGTATTCTATTCGTTTATTAAACGAATCGAATACAAATATTCATTTAGTCGTTATATTATTAAATAACACAATTTACCTAATTTATTTACATTAATTTTTCATAAATATATATTCATATAATTACTAAAAATACATCACCAAATATCGACAATGTTGAAGGCAGATTTTGGTCTCAGGGGCAATATGGGAATATCACTCCCGAGACAATCCTCCCTCAATAGTGAATTTGTTTGGTTATTGGGGACCAAAAGCAAACTTAGCAAAAGACAGATAAATATGCCAATCGACAAGGAGATTTAACGTGGTTCGGCGGATCTTGGTCTGACCTACGTCCACGGGTACAAAAAGGATGATACTTTTATTACTCAAACACGCTTCTCAGCTCTGCTTCTTGTTTTTTACAAGTCTGATGGTAATGATTCTGTTGATGATTCTTTAATGCTCTCAACTTGTTTCCCCCCTTTTCTTCCTTGTTGCTGTTCTCTCTTTCTCTTGTCCCCTTAAGCATACTCTACCCTCATATTTATAATAGTGCGGAAATCGGATTCCTTCTTTTACAAGGGTTTCCTAGTTGAAACAATTTCCCTTTCCCATAAGGATTCCTAGTCAAAAACTACATTTACTTCCTTTATCATACTAGGAGATTGACTTACTAGTTTACCCCATGAAAGTATGATAACTTATTATCTTATCTTGTATGGATAGAATGTTTTATCTTCCCGAATATGTCTTGCCCTATGCTCGGTTTTCACAAGGTTGATCTTCATGTGGTCGGTCATAATAGTCTTTTGTACTGAGAATGCTGTTGTCGACCTGATAATTGCCTGGTCATCTTGAACTCAAGTGCTCGGTCACTAACCGTAAAGTTCCCAGCCCCTTACTGTTGACTCTTTAGTGGTCGGGTCGGCTTTAATAATCTTGAATGAGAAGTGAATTACCTTTTTTACCCCTATTGTGCTGCTTAAATAACATAGTGCCTGAAAACACCATCAACATCTGTCCCCTAGTTCTCGGTTCCAACGAGTATGCAAGTTGGTGCTGGGAACTATATAAAGATGGTGTCCTGATCGCCTTGCTGGTGGTCGCTCTAGAAATCACAGAGAAATTGCCTTCGCCATCAACTAAGTCTTTTGTTTCTATCTTCAAATCCTCGGTTATTGGAGATGCTGACCCTATTCAGAACGATTCTAAACCTCAAAGCAAATTGCTTACTTGGGTCGTTCCATCAGGAGATGAAGTTCCTCTTGTTGTCCAAACTAAAAATGACTCCTCTGTAATATCTGTACCAGAGATTTAGAGGTCATGACCCCTGACTGATCCAATCTCGATTATGAGTAGAAAATTTTGCCTCTAAGCTACCGATGATGTGCTCGGTGGCATGTGATCCTGTCTTGAGCTGTGAGAGATGCTCGGACCTGGGGGATGTTACGTCCCCAGTCCGAAGGACTGACTCGGTGGGACGCAACCCGACCCCGAATGAAGAGAGGCACTTGGACCTGGGGGAATGTTACGTCTCCAGTCCGAAGGGCTGATTCGGTGGGACGTAACCCGACCCCGAATGAAGAGAGGCACTTGGACCTGGGGGAATGTTACGTCCCCAGTCCGAAAGGCTGATTCGGTGGGACGTACCCCGACCCCGAGCTGAGAAAGGCACTTGGACCTGGGGGAATGTTACGTCCCCAGTCCAAAGAGGTAGACTCGGTGGGACGTAACCCGACCCCGAGTGAAGAGAGGCACTTGGACCTGGGGGAATGTTACGTCCCTAGTCCGAAGGGCTGACTCGGTGGGACGTACCCCGAGCTGAGAAAGGCACTTGGACCTGGGGGAATGTTACGTCCCCAGTCCGAAGGGCTGACTCGGTGGGTACCTCAACCCCGAGCTGAGAAAGGCACTTGGACCTGGGGGAATGTTACGTCTCCAGTCCGAAGGGCTGATTCGGTGGGACGTAACCCGACCCCGAATGAAGAGAGGCACTTGGACCTGAGGGGAATGTACGTCCCCAGTCCGAAGGGCTGACTCGGTGGGACGTACCCCAACCCCGAGCTGAGAAAGACACTTGGACCTTGGGGAATGTTACGTCTCCAGTCCGAAGGGCTGATTCGGTGGGACGTAACCCGACCCCGAATGAAGAGAGGCATTTGGACCTGGGGGAATGTTACGCCCCCAGTCCGAAGGGCTGACTCGGTGGGACGTACCCAACCCCGAGCTGAAACAAACATCGATCTCGACGATACAAGAGCATACCCGAGCCGGAAAGAAAACATCTGACCTCAGCGGAACGAATCCAGCCTTGAGTCGATTAACCAAGCGGCCTCGGCGGAATGAATCCAGCCCCGAGCCGATTAATCAAGTGGCCTCGGCGGAAAGAATCCAGCCCCGAGCCGATTAATCAAGTGGGACTTATTCAGAAGGGAAGTGAATCAACCTTTTGAAACCCTACCGAATCTGGCACGGGCGTCCCCTTACCAGACCAGTGAAAAACAAAAACAAATCTCTGGAAAATAAAATTAACAGGCGGGGGTGACTTATCGCTTATCCCAAAACAAAACGTTTCGCAAGTATAAACAACAACACGGATGCCTCAAAACAGCGTCCTGTCCGAGGTCTCCAAAACACAATTCTGAATCTTTCAAGTCAGTGTCCCAACGAACCAGGATTTGGATCAGTTGAGCGTTTAAATGGTAAGGGCACATCATTTATACGCCAGGTCACTGTGGAGCCTGTGTATTGCACGAGGGCTCCTCCTTACCGCGCTGGAGCAGGCACACGCTACGGGGGCACAATGCATCCCCATGTTGCGCCTCTCTTGGATCCAAATGATGAATGGATCATAGAGCGTCCGGGATACTAAGGGCACATTCCTCCTTAGGTCCGGCATCACTGGAGCTAGCAATCGTCACGGGGGCCTCATCACTCCCCGTGCTATGCTTTCCCACGGATCCATTACATCGGATAAGTGAGGATCAAAGAGTGTTCGACACATTAAGGGCATATTCCTCCTTATGTTTGGTAACACTGGAGTAAGCAATCGCCACAGGGGTATCATCCCTCCCCGTGCTATGCTTCTCACAGATCTTATGCATCGAGTATGTCCCTGAGGACCCCGAGCCAAGAGAGATACTTGGTTCTGGGGGAATGTTACGTCCCCAATCCGAAGGGCTGACTCGGTGGGACGTACCCCGACCCCGAGCTGAAAAAGGCACTTGGACCTGGGGGAATGTTACGTCCCCAGTCCGAAGGGCTGACTCGGTGGGACATACCCCGACCCCGAGCTGAAAAAGGCACTTGGACCTGGGGGAATGTTACGTCCCCAGTCCGAAGGGCTGACTCGGTGGGACGTCCCCCGGCCCCGAGCTGAAAAAGGCACTTGGACCTGGGGGAATGTTACGTCCCCAGTCCGGAGGGCTGACTCGGTGGGACATACCCTGACCCCGAGCAGAAAAAGGAACTTGGACCTGGGGGAATGTTACGTCCCCAGTCCGCAGGGCTGACTCGGTGGGACGTACCCCGACCCCGAGCTGAAAAAGGCACTTGGACCTGGGGGAATGTTACGTCCCCAGTCCGAAGGGCTGACTCGGTGGGACATACCCCGACCCCGAGCTGAAAAAGGCACTTGGACCTGGGGGAATGTTACGTCCCCAGTCCGAAGGGCTGACTCGGTGGGACGTCCCCCGGCCCCGAGCTGAAAAAGGCACTTGGACCTGGGGGAATGTTACGTCCCCAGTCCGAAGGCTGACTCGGTGGGACATACCCCGACCCCGAGCTGAAAAAGGCACTTGGACCTGGGGGAATGTTACGTCCCCAGTCCGAAGGGCTGACTCGGTGGGACGTCCCACGACCCCGAGCTGAAAAAGGCACTTGGACCTGGGGGAATGTTACGTCCCCAGTCCGAAGGGCTAACTCGGTGGGACGTCCTCCGACCCCGAGTTGAAAAATGCACTTGGACCTGAGGGAATGTTACGTCCCCAGTCCGAAGGGCTGACTCGGTGGGACGTCCCCCGACCCCGAGCTGAAAAACTAAGTGTCCTCGGTGGAGCAAAATCCAGCCTCGAGCCGATGGTTGAAGCGGCCTTGGTGTCAACTGTCTTTTGTAGTGGGCGTCGAGTATGTCCCCTGTTTTTGTATATGGCTTTCAACTTTGTTTTAAGAAAGCGGATGAAAAAGTTTTTATTCATATTTGGGGACATATTGTCCTCCTTACAGTTCTTCTGCGGGATATTTCGAGAAAAAACTTTATATTTGGCTCATTTGTGGGCATTGTTTGATACCGACCGACCACCTTGTAATCCCGGGGCCTGTTCCGTTTCTAGTACGTCTGACTCCCGAGTTTTGTTATAGTTTTTCCCTGACCGATTAGAATCTCTGGTCAGTGCTATGTGTCCTCTGCCTAGTCGCCATAACTTAATGGTCAATGTATTTATTTAAATATCCATTCCTCGCCAGGTCTTCCATCTGTTCCCGCAGATCCTTGCATTCGTCCGTTGTGTGCCCCCTCAGATTATGATGTACGCAGTAAGACTTCTGGTTCCTTTTATCTGGGGGGAATCTCCTGAGGTCGGGTTCTATCAAGAGGCATTTTTCCTATATTTCCATGATGATTCGCCCTGGTGGTTTGCTTAGGGGAATATATGTTTCTTCTCGGACTACATGATTCACCTGGGTCGCGACCCCTCATTCCTGCTCTCTTCGAGGTATCGGTTTGAATTCTTTGGGTTTTGGATTGAATCTTTTGAACTCCCTGTCCGGTCGTCGGGGAGCCTCTGTTCTTGCTGTTCTTTCCCGAATGGCCATCCCCATTCGGGAGATCTTTTCTTCGCTTTCTACCAAGATAAACTTTCGGGCTACCTCTAGGGCGGTGGCATAATCCGGCGTGTCCTGGATTCTCAGATGAGTCTATAGCCTCCCGACTTTTAAGGCTCCCTTTAAGCTTTCTAGGGCTTCTAGGGACTCATATCCTCCGACTTCCAGTACCATGTTGTGGTATCTTTCAATAAAAATTTTCAAGGGCTCGTCATCTCCTTGCTTCATAAGTCTTAATTCTCCAATCGTCTTTTTGGGAACGCATGCCTCTTTAAAGTGTCGAATGAACGACTTCTTAAGTTGTGTGAAGCCTCCGATGCTCCACGGAGCCAGACTTATGTACCATAGGATGGCGGGTCCACCTAAAGTTAGGGGGAACACTTTGCAGATGGCATCTCCTACTACTCCCTGGACTTCCATCAACAAGACAAAGCTTTCGATGTGTGATTTCGGGTCAGAGTGGCCTTTGTAGGGTGCCATGGTCGGCATGCTGAATCGCTTTGGGAATTTTGCCGACCTTATTTTTTCCGCGAGGGGAGATTCCTCCTCACTATCCCGGGCATCCCCTGCATCGGTCCTGAGGCCTACTCCCCACTTGGTCATTTCCTTTTTTAACCAAGATTTTATTTCGCTGCTTGCGCCGCCATGTCGTATCTTGTGCCCCTCCGTGTGTCTATTGCCCCGGGTGCGGCGTTCCTCATCCCTTGGAATTTCCCGCACACTTTCGCTATGCTCCCTGTCCTCTTTTCTGAAGTCGTAGAGACTGTCATAGGAGGGATCCGGTGATGGTCTTCCTTCTTCTTCTTCTTCCCACGTGTCCTCTGTTTGCGAATCTTTTTCTACAACTACGGATTTTATCCCATAGGGGCCCCTCCTCCTGGGTCTATCATCTTCACTTGTGTCTATCACCCTTTTCCCTTCTGCTCTTTCACTTTTTCTTCGACTGGTTCCGATGTCTGGTCTCTCGTTGTTCGTTCCCTCCATTCTCTCCAACCGATCCATCATGGATTTCATGCTTTCTTCCATCTTTTTCATCCAGTCTGTTGCTGGACTCCCTGAAGATTGATGATTCCCGCCTTCTGCCATTGTCTTACTACGCGAACCGCTTTTTGTTGAGATCCCCACAGACGGCGCCAACTGTTGACGGCTGATTTTGGTCTCAGGGGCAATATGGGAATATCACTCCCGAGACAATCCTCCCTCAATAGTGAATTTGTTTGGTTATGGGGGACCAAAAGCAAACTTAGCAAAAGACAGATAAATATGCCAATCGACAATGAGATTTAACGTGGTTCGGCGGATCTTGGTCCGACCTACGTCCACGGGCACAAAAAGGATGATACTTTTATTACTCAAACACGCTTCTCAGCTCTGCTTCTTGTTTTTTACAAGTTTGATAGTAATGATTCTGATGATGATTCTTTAATGCTCTCCACTTGTTTCCCCTCTTTTCTTCCTTGTTGTTGTTCTCTCTTTCTCTTGTCCCCTTAAGCATACTCTACCCTCATATTTATAATAGTGCAGAAATCAGATTCCTTCTTTTACAATGGTTTCCTAGTTGAAACAATTTCTCTTTCCCATAAGGATTCCTAGTCAAAAACTACATTTACTTCCTTTATCATACTAGGAGATTGACTTACTAGTTTACCCCATGAAAGTATGATAACTTATTATCTTATCTTGTATGGATAGAATGCCTTATCTTCCCGAATATGTCTTGCCCTATGCTCGGTTTTCACGAGGTCGGTCTTCATGTGGTCGGTCATAATAGTCTTTTGTACTGAGAATGCTGCTGTCGACCTGATAATTGCCCGGTCATCTTGAACTCAAGTGCTCGGTCACTAACCGTAAAGTTCCCGGCCCCTTACTGTTGACTCTTTAGTGGTCGGGTCGGCATTAATAATCTTGAATGAGAAGTGAATTACCTTTTTTACCCCTGTCGTGCTGCTTAAATAACATAGTGCCTGAAAACACCATCAACATACAATATTATTTTTCTTTGGTAATTAGTCATAATTTCTCGAATCTTAATTGAAAAATAACAATAATTAGTAAAAGAAAATAATAAACTGAATCATAAAGGAATCAATGAGATTAAATTATATTCGATTCGTTTAATAAACGAATCGAATCGAATTGACTTATTTATTAAATGAATCTATTTTTTCAAATTCGTATTCGCTTTAAAGTGAATCAAATGGAACGAATAAACGAATCTGAATCCAAATTGCCATCAGTAGAGACAATCTTGATAAAGAGGAGCATCAAAGTCCCTAGACAAGGACATTATAATAACATTTATTTCTCACATAATATGCTTACATGGCAGTAGAATATATAATGCTATTGCTACATTCATAGAGTCGGTAAGTAGACAAACCCACTACTTTTTCCACACCAACTGCTCCAGCAATGACAGTAACATAACAATACCAAATTTTCTAGATTTCACACAGCTTTTATTCTTGACAAGTCTCTGGTATTTTTATTATCTAGATTCCAGGTAGCATTCATTCTTCACTAGTCTCTGGTATTTTTTCATAAACTTCCAGCTCCCTGAACTTCCGAGGAAGGAAACACCGACCACCAAACCGCTGCTGAAAGTAAATTATTACAGCAAAAAGCAAGCCCACAAAGAGGATAGTGACATCCCAAGCGGTGGAGTAAAAATCTGCAGCAGGATCAGCATAGATGTATGAACCATCGAATTCCTGAACATAGTTGTGAGCCCTGTAAAGATCATATCCGTGTGGCACCAAGCGGACAACAGTTAATCCGATGTAGAAGAAACGGGAAAGTGCATTTTCTCTGGAGTTGTGGAAAATGTTGAGGAGAATTTGGGGCAAAAGGAAACCATCCAGGATCAAACCGGCAAATGATCTCAAGTCCCCCCAGAGGGAATGCTGGTGATTGTTATAGCGAAAAGATTGTGTCATATTGCCCGTTTTGCTCCCTTTGCTGTTTGAAAACAGAATTATTAAGGCCCCAGCTAGATACAATGGGAAGGACAGGAATAAGGCCTTTTTCTCAGCAATCCACAAAGCCTTAACGTTGTTGTCGCGCATTCTTCTGGACAGCGAGAGCTGGAGAAGACGACATTGCAACAGAAAAGCCACCATTGTGACTACTCTTACAATCACTTCATGCACTTCTAGCCATCCTCCACTTCCGAGCAAGACAGTTTCGGGATATCCGTTTTGAGAGAACAAGGCTTCAAAGTTTAGAACAAGAATAATCATGTGACCCAGAGTGAGAATCACAAGCATGAGAAGTGAAATAACGGGAAGAACATCCCAGTGTTTTTTCACGTAAAGGAGTTGAAATACTAGAAAGATACACGCAAGTGTGTTTGATATCAGAACCATGAGGATCTCCAAGTCCATCCGCCAGATTGATCGTCTCTCCAGGATCCTGTAAGAAGAAGTGGAAGAGACAGACAATGGTTCAAAGTAGAGAGAATCAGATTTATTGCGAGTACTCGAAATTCTTCCCCTGATAAAAACTCCATTCCGGTTGGCATTCAGTGGAGGAAACTGAAGATGGATGCTAATATTACAATCCATAGAATTGTTGCTCGATTTCTGATATTTTAAGCCAGCATCCCTGCAGCCAACCAGGCAAAGGACTCCTGTCTCTGAATCATAAATTCCTTCAGCATATATTGCAACTCGCCTATTCCCAATGGAAGAATTGTTGAACAGACTCTTCACACTGTCCAATTGCACAGAATAATGAGGACTCAGGCTTATTCTGTAGCTGATATTGAGTGGTCTACCGCTGCTGGAATTTGCTTCAACAGCAGAACTAACATTACTCGAGCTAGACCATAACACGTAGGACTCTGACAACTGAGAAATTTGATCACCAACAGAGATTGGAACTGCATAGCCCCATGCAATTTCTTCTCCAGATATTTTGACAGACATATCCAAGCGCATTTCTTGTGAAAACCCGTCTGGGTATTTTCCCAAATTTTTTCTGACTGGTTTCTTCTTCAAGCAGGACATATTTTTCACCTTCTCGATTTCTGTGTACTCATACTTTAGTCCTGGAAGTCTTAGCATATCGTTATGATCAGTACTTCGGAACAAAATCCTCTCGAAGTAACCTGCATCATTCACAGCTTTGTTGCTCCAAATTTGGCCTAAAACGCTGGCAGTTTCTCTGATTGACCAGATAGCAGGAAATCTCAAGTTCAGCCTTATTGAACAATCCTCAACATGAGAATTTTCCAATGAACCATGTGATTTCAAAATTCTGCAAGCCACAATACACAGCTGATTCTTCTTCCAATCCCATGATCCTTCCGCAACAAAAGTTGTTTCTGGATTGAAATTCCGATAATAGCCAACATAGCTACTATTAGGAAATTCCACCAAAAACCTCAAACTTTGTCCATCAGTTGAACACTGGATCGTGTTCAAAGACATGACTCGAGGCAAATATCCGACAGAATCACCAAAAGGATTGCAAATACTCTTTGTAGAATTGCAATCTCTTGCATACTCTAACTCAAATTCATTTACGTGCCCCTCGAGGATTGAACAAATAGTTAAACTGACCTGTAAACTGAGGGATGAATTCTCTGCTGGAATATTAACCTCACCAGAAGAAGACGTTTTTTCGAATTCTTTCAAAACATTAGTGTACTGATAATTGGTTTGAGGGAAAATCAACAAGAAAATGGGATCAAAATAGTTTGGATCATCAGCAGAACTCAAGCTCTGCAATTTTCCAGTTACAAGGTGTTGTGATTAAAACACACACAATAGAGGAGATGTGAGAGGAAAACTCTTCTTTTATTACTACCAACAAAAGAATTACAAAGTTTATTATACAAACTTTACAAAAAACCTCTCAACCCTCTTTACTCTCTATTCTCTCAATTTCGGGATTTATGGGATACTCTGGGATGCTAACAATGATCTGGGAAGGCTCAATTTATAGTGCCAAAATCGTGTTGCCAGCTTCTTCAACACGTTTTGCTTTTGCCAGCTTCTTCAACAAGTTTTACTTTTGCCAGCTTCTTCAACAAGTTACTTTCGCTTGCTTCTTCAACAAGTTACGTTTACTTGCTGACTCCAACAAATCTCCCCCTCGGTGAAGATTTGTCCTAAAATCTGAGCCGACCATCAATCATCCAAACCGGATCCTCAAAAGGATCCTCCCCTGGCTGCATCTGTATGACTGCCTACGTACCCTGAGTTGGGATCAAGCCAATCGTAGTTCTTTGAATCTCCCCACTCTGACTATGTGGAGAGTTTTGTCATCCCGGCTATGGCACGACAGATTTCAAGCTTCTCCTTCGATAAAACCTTCGTGAACATATCGGCACCGTTGTCGTCGGTGTGAATTTTCCTGAGTTCTAACAGCCTTGAGCTCAGGACGTCCCGTATCCAGTGATACCTCACATCGATATGTTTTGACCTCAAATGAAAGGTGGAATTTTTACCGAGATAGATAGCACTCTGGCTATCGCAGTACAAAATGTACTTCTCCTGCTTGAAACCCAATTCCTGGACGAATGTCTTCATCCACAGCAATTCCTTGCAAGCTTCTGTCACTGCAATGAATTCTGCCTCTGTTGTAGAAAGTGCAACACACCTCTGCAACCTTGACTGCCATGCCACAGCTCCTCCTGAGAGAGTAATCAGATACCCCGAAGTAGACTTTCGGGTATCCACATCTCCTGCCATATCTGAATCGGTGTAGCCTATCAACACTGGTTTATCGCTGCTCCCAAAACATAACCTCATCTTGGAAGTGCCTCGAAGATACCGCATGATCCATTTGATCGCATTCCAGTGTTCCCGTCCTGGGTTTGACATAAACCGGCTGACCAATCCAACTGCGTGTGCTAAGTCTGGCCTCGTGCACACCATGACATACATTAGACTTCCCACTGCTGAGGTGTAAGGAACCTGTTTCATTTCTTCCTTCTCTGACTCAGTAGAGGGACTCTGTCTCGTACTCAATCTAAAGTGGGTAGCAAGAGGAGTGCTAACCGCTTTAGCCTTGTCCATCTGGAATCTCTGAAGTACTTTCTCGATGTACTCCTCCTGTGACAAGTATAACCTTCTGGCTTTTCGATCACGGCCGATCCTGATGCCAAGATTTGTTTAGCTGGCCCCAAGTCTTTCATCTCAAAAGACTTACTCAGTTGCTGCTTCAAGTTATCAATCCTCGATTGATTGCTGCCAACTATCAACATATCATCTACATATAACAGTAAGATGATAAAGTCATCGTCAGAAAACTTCTGAACGAAAACACAATGGTCTGAAGTGGTCTTCTTATATCCCTGCTCCCCCATAACTGACTCAAACTTCACGTACCACTGTCTGTCGGTCCTGTTTCAAACCGTATAGGCTTTTCCTGAGTCTGCACACATAGTCCTCTTTCCCGCTGACTCTGAAGCCTTCTGGTTGCTCCATGTAAATTTCTTCTTCCAGATCCCCGTGAAAAATGCGGTCTTGACATCCATCTGCTCAACTTCTAGGTCGAGGCTTGCTGCTAAGCTGAGTACCACTCTGATGGATGACATCTTCACAACTGGAGAGAAGATTTCATCAAAGTCAATGCCTTTCCTCTGATTGAATCCCTTGACAACTAGTCTGGCTTTGTACCGGGGTTGTGAAGTGTGCTCCTGTTGCTTCACCCTGTACACCCATTTATTTTTCAAAGCCCGTTTGCCTCTTGGCAATTTCACCAACTCAAAAGTGTGATTGTCATGCAAAGATTTCATCTCATCTTGCATGGCTTCCTCCCACTTTTCTCTGTTCTCTGTTTCCACAGCCTCCTGGTAGCTCTCGGTTCTCCCCCGTCAGTAAGCAGCACATACTCATATACAGAGTATTTGGTTGAAGGTCGCCTCTCTCTGTCAGACCTTCTCTGTGGAACTGTTGGTGGAACTTCTGGTACTGGTGGTTGATCATGATCATCATCTCTGGGAGCTTCATCACCTGTACCCTCAAGTCTGGGAACCTCATCTTCAACTCGTACTGGCACCGGTGTATGAGGTTCTGGATTCACATTTCTGTATTGCTGGGGCATTGTCTTCATCTCCTTTCGGATATCTTCTATGGTCTGGTCTTCAACGAAGACAACATCACGGCTCCTGACGATCTTTTTCTCCACTGGATCATACAGTTTGTAGCCGAAATCATCCTGACCATAGCCAATAAAGACACATTGTCGCGTCTTTGCATCAAGCTTGGATCTCTCGTCCTTTGGGACGTGTACAAAGGCTTTGCACCCAAAGACATGCAAGTGTTCGTATGACACTTCTTTACCTGTCCAAGCTTGGTTAGGAACATTACCTTTCAATGCGACTGCTGGGGACATGTTCAAAACATGTACTGCTGTGATGAGTGCCTCCCCCCAGAATGTCTTCGGCAGCTTGGCTTGTGACAGCAAGCTTCTGATCCTCTCGCACAAGGTTCTGTTCATCCTCTCAGCTAGGCCATTCAGCTGAGGTGTCTTCGGAGGTGTCGTTTGATGTCGGATTCCTTGCGTCTTGCAGTATTGATCAAACGGACCTCTGTATTCTCCACCGTTGTTTGTTCTGATGCACTTCAGTTTCTTGCCGGATTCTCTCTCCACCAAAGCATGAAACTCCTTGAACACTCCTAACACTTGATCTTTTCTCTTCAAGGTGTATGCCCATGTCTTCCTTGAATGATCATCAATAAATGTCACATAATACAGTGACCCACCAAGTGTTCGTGTCTGCATCGGACCGCATACATCTGAATGTATGAGATCTAGTACCTCCGGTTTCCGTTGAGGCGGGGAGCTCTGGAAGGATACTCTGTTCTGCTTTCCAGCCATGCAGTGTTCACACTTCCGTAAGTGTGAGTTCTTCAATTCCGGAAGAACATTCCGCCTGCGTAGTATCTCCATCCCTGTTTGGCTCATATGACCGAGCTTTTTATGCCATAGCTCGGCTGCCTCATTGCTGTTGACTGTATTTATGCTACTATTTGAAAGCTTAGCATGCATCAAATACAGGGTTGAGTCTTTCTTACCTCGTGCCACGACCATTGACCCTTTAGTGAGCTTCCAGCATCCGTCACTAAAGGTACTGCAGAAACCTTCATCATCCAGCTTGCCTGTTGAGATCAGGTTTAACCGGATGTCTGGGATGTGCTTGACTCCCTTCAACACTAGCCTTGTCCCATTCTCTGTTTCAAGGCAGATGTCTCCAATACCGACGGCTTTGGACTGTCCGTCATTCCCCATCCTTACAGCACCGTAGTCCCCTGGTGTGTAAGATGAAAAGAAGTCTCTGCGAGATGTGGCGTGTATGGAGGCGCCACTATCTATCACCCAACTGGTCTCGTGGCTGGCAAGATTCACAACAGCTTCTTCATACATTATGCAGAAGTCTTTGGAGGTTTTCTCGGTGGTAGTAGCAACTCTTTCTTGATTAGAGTCACCGTCTCTCCTGGACTGCTCATTCTTCAGTTTGTAGCAATCCCGCTTCATATGGCCTTTCTTCTTACAGTAATAGCACTCAATATCTCTGGTTTTTGATTTCCCCCGGTTCTTGTCTGATCTCCCTGGGCCTCGGCTTTTACTCCTCCCCCTTCTGGTGTTCTTTTCTGTCACTAGAGCTTCTGAGGTTGAGGCTGATGCTGACTCCTGCATTCTCGTCCTCTTTTCTTCCTCGAAGATCATGGTCTTTGCCATCTCCATAGTGACTTTCCCATCTGCGGCTGAATTTATCACCGTAGATCTGAACGTTTCCCAAGATTCTGGTAACGTATTAAGGAGTATTAAGCCATTTACCTCATCTCCGAAGTCTATGCCCAATCCAGACAATTCCTTCATGGTTCCGAGGAAATCGTTGATATGGTCTGCCACAGCTGTACCTTCCTGGTATTTCAAACCCATCATCTTCTTGATGTAGTACAGCTTGTTGTTTCCAGTCTTTGCTCGGAAAAGCTCCTCCAGCTTTCTCCATAAGACACGTGCATTTGTTTCTTCACTAACATGGTTGACGATACTGTCGTCGATCCACTGACGAATAGTACTGCATGTTTTCTGGTGAAGATTAGCCCACTTATCATCGGTCATTCCTTCTGGTTTCTGCTCCAGAAATACCGATCCATCATAGTCCTTCACATACATAAGGTCTTTCATCATTCCTCTCCATGTGAAATAGTTTTACTGGTTAACAAAATCATTTTTCCGTTGCTCCCCTCCATCATAAAAATTCTAAGCAGAATTTCAAAAAACGGACCTCACCGTTGCGTCCGGAATGGTCGACAATGGTGGAAATGACACTTCGTTTGTCAAAATCCGACACAGGGACCAAATTACAAATTCCAGAAATTACAGGGGTCACAGTGCAATTTCCGAAAGTTCAGGGGCCAAAGTGCAATTACGGAAAAGTTCAGGGACTATATTGCAATTTCCAAAAAGTTCAGGGACTAAATTGAAAATTTCTGAAAGTATAGGGGCTAAATTGTAATTTCCAGAAAGTTCAGGGACCTATCTGAAATTTACCAGGCACCGCTGACGTGGCTGCTGACTGGGCTGCTGACTGTGCGCTGACTGGGCGACACGTGGCGGATGACGTGGCGTCTTCTTCTTCCTTAAGCAGGCGCGTGGAGCGCGTGATGAAGTCTCTGACCGGCGCGTGCGACGTCCTCAGGCCTCCGTTTGATCGCCGGAAAATACCACCGTGCTCGTCTCGCCGTGAAACGTCTGATGGTATGCTCAAAATCGATTTTCGACAACTTTCGTCGGAACCGACTTTCCGAACCGAATCTCCGTTACCGAGTTTCGGGATCCCTCCGAGTAACCTTAGCTCTGATACCACTTGTAAGGACCTAGGACACCACTCATCTCCACATTGGTATGATATTGTCCACTTTGGGCCTAAGCCCTCATGGATTTGCTCTTGGGTTATACCCAAAAGGCCTCATACCAATGAAGATACATGTCCATCCTTATATGCCCATGATCTTCCCCATTTCTAACCAATGTGGGACTTTGGACTTTGTTTGACCCAACAATCCTCCCCTCGAACAAAGGACCACAAAGGACAACTGAGCCTCCCCTCAAACGATCATTCATCCGTCCACTCCATGAAGACCAGAGCACACCGCCTGTCTAACCGAGCACTCACGGATCACGATCGGGGCTCACCACCTTTGTTCGGTATTCCGAGGATTCATCCACATGGCTAACTCCGGGGCATGGCTCTGATACCACTTGTTGTGATTAAAACACACACAATAGAGGAGATGTGAGAGGAAAACTCTTCTTTTATTACTACCAACAAAAGAATTACAAAGTTTATTATACAAACTTTACAAAAAACCTCTCAACCCTCTTTACTCTCTATTCTCTCAATTTCGGGATTTATGGGATACTCTGGGATGCTAACAATGATCTGGGAAGGCTCAATTTATAGTGCCAAAATCGTGTTGCCAGCTTCTTCAACACGTTTTGCTTTTGCCAGCTTCTTCAACAAGTTTTACTTTTGCCAGCTTCTTCAACAAGTTACTTTCGCTTGCTTCTTCAACAAGTTACGTTTACTTGCTGACTCCAACACAAGGCTGGTAACAGTACTTGAATCTTTTACCCCATTAACTTTTAGAACACCAGGATGATGAAGGAGCTTACCTTCTGGAGAGTAACTAGTACCTGAACCCACCATGCAGAGTTCCCCAGTTGGTTTTGACCAGAAGCCTTTCAAAATGAAGCTCAAAGCACTATCATCTCCAGTCCTTAGAGGAGAGAAGACTGAATGACCATAAGTCCTACTGTGTCCGAAACCAAAATAGTACAAGCTGTATAGCTTCAGATTCCCCTCAAGCTTGAAGACACCTTCAGTATTAGTTTTATAGACATTTTGGGTTTGAAACATCAGAACGTTGTGTTTACTTGAAGAGTATTCAGATGGTTTTGGATTGAGAATTCTATCCCCTCCATCATAGTAACCATTTTGGAGGGGACTGAATGGCAAGGAGGCAAATTCAGGAGTAGTAGTGGTTGACTCTGGGACAATTGAATCACAATGATCAGTGTAAGAGATTTGAGTTCCAAAGCAGTGAGTTGAAAGTAGGAGAAATATGAAAGTGTTAACAAGATAGTAGCTTTGCAAAGAACTTAGAGAACCCATAGCCATTTCCATAGATTGTAAAAGATGATGAAGAAAATTTAGGCACCAGATGAAGTGGAAGTCTTCATTGGAAGTAGTCTATTTATGTATCATTTATGTTGAAATTTCCTGTTACAAGACTTGAAAAAGAAGGTAGAAGTCTTCGGATCATTTACATGAAAAGCTTACTTAGAGAATCGGGCTTCGTTTGATTTTTCAAAATTGAGTTTTAGAAGTGGAGTTTTTAATTTAAGAAAAAAAAAATTAAAAAATTAAAAAATTAATTATTAATTATTAATTATTAATGAGAACTTTTTATTGAAAGTGGTACAACAGCTAGTTCTTTAAAATTATGTTATCAAAGAATGAAATAAAATAAAAATATTTTAGATAATTTATTTATTTTTTAAAAAAATCTAGGACCTCTACTCCAAAAAAAATCGAACTTTAAACTTTAAACTAGTCTTTTTTTTTTTTTATATAATAAATGTATTTTTCGTCAGTAGAAGAGTTATACTAAACTGAGTCTAACATAAATTCATTAAATACATGAACCACTCAATTTGATATCCTTAGAGACACATCTTATAGGAAAGCAGATGATAATGCTTTGAACCCTCATAATTGGTTATTTCATTTTGGATTTTTTTTTTTTTTTTTTTTTTTGGCCTTTTGAAATTGAAATTTATAATATGGTGTATAGAAATGAATGGTAGTATCAATAATTGAATGTCAAGTTCGCATTGATTATTGAAGAAAAGTACTTGAGCCAAATGCTGGTGATCGATAACCAAATATTACTCTATAATAGGGGGTACTCAAAGGCCACTGCTGGTGATCGATAATGAATATAATTAAAAAAAAAATAAAAATTTGAAATTGCTAGGAATTTTACAAAAGGGAGCTTGGACTTTTCTAAAGAAACTTGTTTTCTTGAAATTATATAAAAACTTGAATTGGAAGAACGTTATCTACAGAGGAATTTGGATTTAATGTTAGAATAGAATTATATTAAGTTTTTCATAAGTTTTGTCACGTGTGTTTTAATATTATTGCATGCTTAATATTTAATTATTTTCTCATAAATACCAATGACATTTAAAAAAAAAAAAAAAAAAACCTTAGTATAAAGCTCATTTCAGCACTCAATCCGAGTTATATTTTTATACCTATTTATTATTTACATGATAAAAAATTGAGTATGAGCTTTGGTGTAACGGTAAGGTCACTTTATTGTGATCTGAATATCACAAGTTCGAGTCGTAAAAAAAAAACTTTTTTGTAACAAAAAGTAAGGTGGTGTAAAAAGTAAGGGTCATGTCGTGGGTCATTCTTATGATGAAAAAGAGAGAAGAATACCAAATTTGTTAAATAATAAAGGTAAAGAAGAAATTTTAAAGACAAAATACAACAACTCTTCTTCAACCATGTAAACTCATTCTTTATCTCTTATTATGTAATCTTTCAAGTGTACGAAATGTTGAGACAAACCCTCATTTTATAGGTACAATGAGACAAATAAATAGATCATAATGTAAGGAATAATGGTCCTTAATTTAGGGAGACATGAGAATTATAGGAATATAAAAGGTTGAAAATGGGAGATAAATTTTTTTTTTTTAATACATTATAACTTTATGGATATACAATTCAAAATCTACTGTGACACTAAATACATACAATTTTAGCATAACCAGAAATCTATGTCTACGAAGAAATGAACTATGTTAGAATTAGGAATATAATAATTAGATTAATTGCTAGAATAATTAGTATTTATATGTAATATTTACTTTCCTAATTTGTTGTATTCTCAAAACTATATAAATTCATCTCTTGTAAATACTTTCTTAAGCAAATATATAGAGTATTCTACTATATTTCTCTATATGGTATCAATAAGTTGATCATATGGCTTCTTTTCCTTTTTTCCAGCAACACAACAGCCTTTACCATTGTCTTCGTCACTGTTTTGGCATGTCCTGCGATACTTCTGGCATCTTCTAAATCCATGTCAGCCGGTTGTCTCAATTTCGTCGTCGGTTTCCTCCTTTGGCGTGTCTCTATCCCTGATTTTCCCAAAATATCCTTCAAATCCTAGATTTCCTACCATCATTTTCCACAACTTTTTTACCCAAACTGCCCGCCAATCTACTCTCGCCGTGAACCGGGTCGTCGTCATCAGCCCCATGCACAGTCACGCGCCATTTTTCCATCTGCGCATGTGTCCCACCCGCCTCTGTCTTACCTGTGCGTTTGTACCACGCGTCGTAGCTTGCCTCCAGCCTATGCTTTTATGGCTCTGACCAGTTTTCCCTCTAGTTTTCAGCGATACTTCCTATAGCTATCGCATTTAAAGGCGACACTCATCCTTGAGCTCCGATCTTGCCTATATCAGATGCCTAAGTTCCTATTTTTTTGGTTCTCATGTTATTACATCTGAAAAGTTAATTGACTCTTTAAATTATGTCTCTTGGTCGACATCAGTTGAATTATAGTTTATGGGGCAATGATGTGAAGACCACTTGATTTCCAATGCGAATGCTATACTGGATGACAAGCGCAAATCTTGAAAAAAAATTGATGCTCAATTATGTAATCTCTTATGGCTGTCCATTGATCCTAAACTTCTTGTCATGTTTTAGACCTATAAGACTTGCCACAAGTTATGGAGTAAGGCTCAATCTTTGTATACAAATGATATCTAAAGATTTTATAATGTTGTGTCCAATATGTTTTCCCTGAATCATCGTGATATTGCCATGTCTGAGTATATTGGTCGAATTGAATCATTACGAGAGAAGTTCAATTCTATCTTGCCAATTACTACTACTATTGCTGAACAGGAATGCCAATGATAATATTTCTTTAGAGTGTTGACTTTGCTTGGGATACGATCTGAGCTTCAACCCGTTCGTGATTAAATATTGGCCAGTGCTACTATCCCCTCTCTGGAGAATGTTTTTGCTTGGCTCCTTCGAGTATTTCATTATGTCGTCATTGACTCTGAGTCCCCATCCGTAGAGACTTCTATCTAAGCAGCACATGACTGTTCAAAGGGTGGTCAGGGTCCCAACCGAGGCGCACGTCCAAAATACACTTACTGTCATAAGCTTGGTCACCTCCGAGAACGTTGTTATCAGCTTCATGGCAAACCATCTCGTCCTCTTACTGCTAAGGTTTCTCAAGTTGACATTCATGCATCCCCTGACTTTTCTGAGCAACTATCTCAGCAGGTCACTTTATATGGCCCGACTTATGCAGTTTTATTTCAATATCAAGCCTCTCAACGATCATTCTCTGCCACTGTTGCCCACACTGGTAATTATGTGGCTTGCCTCACTCATTCCCCTTCTCTAGGCCCTTTGGTCCTTGATTTCAGAGCCTCCGACCATATTTCTAGTAATTTATAACTTTTCTCCTCTTTAAACAGTTAAAATTCTCTCTATATGGTTATCTTTACTAATGGAAAGCTGTTGCTAAGGGCATAGTGATAGAAACTTGCCTGGAACACAACCAAGCAAACCCCTCCACGTGTTCTAAGCCCCAATATTTGCCACACGTTGATAAGCTTTTGTTCCGTAGAACCAAGGAAGAATTCACTCCCTCAAGATGACACAAGTCACTTTATTTTGTAAAAAGATATATTCTTAGTTTTATTCGCAATTACAATGAATATTGCCCCTTTAAATAGGTGGCTAACCCTAATTCTACCCAAATATAATAAAATCCTAGTAAAATAAACCCAATAACATATAAAATACTTTAAAATTTCGTGCATGGGCTTTGTAATATAATTAAAGTTCAGCCCAGCAGTTAAACAACACATAACCTTAAAAAATATAAAATATAAAAACTGTAGGTATGTCTTGCGTCCTCATTTTGACCATGACGAAGTTCGAACTGGACTTTGATGTAAACTACAAAGTTGTAGAGAAACGAGTTCTCTTTCCAATGCAACTTGAATCAC
>SKCR01004575.1:0-26287 GCA_019454045.1 Zanthoxylum bungeanum | reverse complement strand
CAATGTTCATTATGCTCTATGGTAATCGCTTTGTTGCAATGTACTAGGTTCCTACATCTTCGAACCTGATTTTTATGTCCTATTAAATTTTGACGATGGCTTTGTTTCGTGGCAGTTATACATTATTTCCTGTCACCCCTGTTGTTGGTGCATGGTTTCATTCCTGTATTGCTATCGAACCTACTTTTCATGGTGGCGGCTTCTTACTATCATTATCTCAACTTTTTAGGTTATGATGGTAAGCTGATTTTTTTCATTTATTATTTTTCATATCTTGTCAAAGTCATTCAGAAATATTTTAGAACAGAGGATTGGGTGAGAGTGTTAGTGCCTTGCTTGCATGACAGATGTTTTGGTTCTCAAAAGCTTCCTGTGATAGGTGCCTTGCAGGTTATCCAAATGTTTACGTCTTGCACTATTGAACAACATGAATTTATTTTGGGAGTATGGTTACAAAACTCTTTTTGAGTTTTCGCTGAGATCTTTAGATAAACTTGATTCCCAGAAGATTGAATATCTACTACTGGCCAAATCAAATATTTTCTTTTCGAGTTGAGCGGTTGGCGAGGGGAGAGACATGATATTAATAGATTTACCTTTGGTTATGTCTGGTTAGTTTTGTCCGAATATAATCTTCAGTTGATGGCCCTAGAATGTTTACCTGAAGAAACAGCTACTATGTTGCCCTCTTGCATTGATCACTGACGCTTGTTTTATGCTGCAGTACTGCCCTTTCTGGAGAGGACCACTTTTTTCCTCTATCCAATCGGTGTTTTCATTGTCCTTTCTCCTATTTGTAAGTTTCAACTTTCAACTAATGGTACTGAACGTCTTGCCTTTAGGTTCCATCATATCTGAAACTTAAGTTTTGCTTTGCAGTGATTTTATGTGGCTTCAGTCCTTCAAGATATTTCATGAACATGTATTTCAGCCAGAGGTTATGATTTATAAAGGGCTTCAAAGCTTCCTAGACTACATAATGAGGTGTCAGTTAAACTCAGACTGTATCAACACTTGATTGCTTAATGGTTCACATACATTTGGAAGGGAAGGCTTGATAACGGTATGATACAACCTCATACATTTTTTGTAGACCATGTAACAATGAATGGAAAATCCTAACCGGGCAAGCTCAAGGTAAAGAGAGATTTTTCTGTGATGAAGATAATTGATCTGATTGATTTACGAAATGTAGTGATTTTGATCAGTGCCATTTTCTTCAGTATATATCGTTGTTGGTGTCTATTAGGAAAACCGGGACTAGACTCGGTTATAGGAAATTTTCCCTCTCTCCAGTTAACCCGTGTCTAGAAATTACACATATTTTTCCAATCTATGGATCTGTGTGCTTACCTTTGTGAAGTTTTATTTCATTGAGATATAATCCTGAATAAATCATGTTTACAGAGTTAGACATTGTTCAAGCATGTATTACCACTATGAGCATATTAATCATGTTATTCAAGCTTGCTGCCTGCAACATCCACAACAAACCTGTAATTAAACATCATTCTTCTCGAGCCTCTCGAGTCGTTTCTTTGTACAGAACTCGAGTAGCTCCATCTCATTCCTGCTGCATACGGAGCTCCCTGTAATATCAATAGGTAAGGGTCAAGGGGGTGATACACAGGCACGGTATCAATGATATAATCAGATGAATCAGCAGCTTCTTCCATTGATGTCGAATTTGAGCTGACCAGATACTCATCAGCTCCTAAATGCTCAGAAGCCTGGTCTATTTTCTCATCAGCAGAGCTAATCAGTCACATGGTGTCCCATTGTCTCTGCTAATTTTCACCCCCAAGTGTCCTACTCCTCCAGTCCACTTTGTTTCAATCCAAAGTGGCTTAGTTGGACTGTATTTTTGTTCTTCCGGTGCATAATAGCGGCACCAGCACCATCCCTTCCGGTAACTTTACCCCAAATCTGATGATGGTGCAATAATAACCGAAGTTATGACGGTATTACGATTTTGGTTCAAAACGAATGCCATGATAAAAAAACCTACGAACTTGATAAGACCAGAATGATAAAATTTGGGTGGCAAGCGTCATTTTTTTAATACTTTAGGTGTATATGTATCATTTTCTTAAAAGTGTGTTTTTTCGAACATCATCTAATCTTTGGATGGATAGATGTTAATTTTCCAAAAATAAATTAAATTTCAATTAGTACCTTTCTTGAAGCCACCACATAAGTATGTCTGATTATAAATTAAATTGTTAAGACTTGAAATGAAGGAAACCACCATAGAATTGAATTCTAAGGCAACCCTATATAATTGAGCGAACCGTAAGAATCGTGAATTGCGATTTTTAAGAATAAAACCCTTTCAAGATCAAGTTAGACCCCCAAGAAATATATTCTTGAAAATCTTTATTTATTTCTAGTCAGAACTTTGAACTGTTTTGTTAGGAATAAAACCTCTACAAGATCAAGTTGAACCTCTAGAGAACCTGCCTAGCAAGACGTCACAAAGAATCTCTAGTTATTTGATAAGTCTCGATAAAAGTTCAATAAAGAACCAAGAGAGAATCTACTCTTACACATGTTAAAAGTCAATGGCTATTCTTATTCAAAATTCTCTACTAAAATTACAAGCTAAAAACACATTTAAATAGACTTTTGTAAAATCCTAAGTTAATTGAAATAAGGAAAACTAATTAAACTAAAATACTTTAAAAAAATCCTAATTGAACTAATAAAACTAAATCCTAAGTTAAATAAGACTTAAATTTCGTGCATGAGCTTTTAAAATAACATTAGAGTTCAACCAATCACTTAAACATAACATAAAATTAAAAACATATAACCTAAAACTATAGATAATTACGACTTCATTTTTAACTAAGAAGGATTCCTAATTTGTCTTTGACAAAAACTACAAAGTTGTAAATCTTTGAGTTTTCTTTCCAACTCAGCTTGAATCACCAAAATCAGATATCGAATAAGAAAGTTATGACCGAAATATAAAAACTGTACAAATCATGTTGTCACTGCCTGCGTGGTCTTCTCTTGAAACTCTTTGATAGAATTTGACCAAAAACCTCTTTCTTGATGTATCTTGAATAATTTGAACTTTTTAAATAAAAAAAAAATTTAAAACCTAGATTTTTGACTTGGATAGTGACTGATTCTCATACCTTGGATCACATCATAAAAGCTTAAATACTTTAATCCCATTTAGAAAATGTACCTAAGAGCATATGCACAAGGTGACGGATTGCCTAATGGGTGTTGTCATTCTCAAAGCTTTGTTTGTGCCAATTTATTGATTTTATTCAAGAGTAGTAAGGGAGACAGAGATGAGAAGTTTTGTTTGAGGATTTTTATTTTTTTATTTTTCCATGAAAGCTTCTAATTATTTAGAAATATAGAGGTTGGCAGAAAATTCCGAATTTCGATAGGGATCCCTTCCCGTTCAGTTCATGATGATTTTGGATAGAATAAAAATTCCAGTCGAAATTCAGGACGATATGTTGTCCCAAATGAAAAATCGGGTCGGGATTTGAGACGATTTTTTCTTCCAGAATTTTAGTCTAAAAAATCTTGAATCTTGATCGGGATTCCTCACCATTCGGTCCGAGATTTAAGATGATTTTTCGTGCCGATTCAAAATACCAGTCGATATTCAGAATGTTTCTTCATCTCAAATAATAATCGGGACGGAATGAGATTCAGTTGAGACGAGACATCACGATTACCATCCTTACAACTATGATTATGGTTTTTAAGGTAATAATTTTGATCTGTGTCGGTATTATTAATTAGTTGCTTTGGATGTTGGACATTGAACATTATATATACATATATACCAAGTGTACAAAAATTAAATAAAGAGACATTTAGCCGAATCTATTTTGGGACATATTACATGTACCTATTGACCTATTCTTCAAGAAAAGTAAATATTGAAAAACAAATACAAAATTATTAAAAAATGATTTTCACAATGAGTTATTTCAATTTAGGATAAATATTTAACAGTTTTAGTAAATTATTCCTAATTAATATAAACACTAATCCTAAGTTGAATTCATTCATAATTATATCTTATTTTACCCATCTCTATTAAATATTATTTTTTTTAAACATAATATTTTTTGGGGGCTTTTATTAAAAAACTCAAATAGGATAGAAACTTTCATATTTAACCCAAGTCAAACTAAAGAACTAATAAAAATAAAAATAAAAATTCAAAAAAAAAATTAGCACACCCCCTGCATGTGGGGTGTGTTATAAAAAAATAATTTTTGTTTCTTTTTTCATTTTACTTTAAAAAGCAAATATCTTGTAAAATATAAGTGTTTCACGAAAAAAAATTACAATATATCGATTTATAAATCATAAGTTTTAAAATAAAATTCATTATTGATATGTTTCGACTAACAAATTATTTAAAAAATGACTGATATTTATAAGAAAATAATAATTTCAAACTAATTATTTTAAAATACTTATATCTCTTTCATCAAGACTCCAAATCACAATTTGTAAGAATATACATATATTTATCTACAATTTTTTTTCAACAAACCTCTCTTAAATTTGTACGTACGTAAGGTCGAAATTAGCTCAAAGTTGCTGCGTCGCAGTACTTCACATTAACCTTCTTTATAGGCATTTTTTTACGTCAGTCATATTGGTGGTTAAAAATTGTGTTATATGTGCCTCAGTCACATTACTTATCTTCACTGATATTATGTACCTCAATCATGTTACCGACCATCAGTCATATTGAGTACAATCACAATAACTTTAAGTCACATATAACCAGTTATAGTCATATTTTTACCCACAGTCACAATGTGACTATCAGTTAAGTGACTGATAATTTAGTCACAGGTGCACCTCAATCACATTTGTGACATTAGTCACATTGTTGGCCCTTAGTCATATTGAGCACAGTCACAATTATAATATCAATCACATTATAGACCATTAGTCACATTTGTGACCTCAGTCATATTAGTTACTTTTGTCACATTGAGCACAATTACAATTGTAACCTTACTCACATTGCCAACCCTTAGTCACTTTAAATACAGCCACAATTGTGACCTTAGTCACATTGCTGAACCTCATTCATATTACCCACTCTCAGTCACATTTGTGATCTTAGTCACACCGTGAATAAGGATGGCAACATGCCGAGTATGATAAGAGGATGTCAATACCCACACATGCCATGTTCAATCAACGGGTACGTCCCCTTATATGTCCCTAATGTATCGAACTCCCGCGGGCCCCCATACCCACATAAATTTTTGTCATCCCTAATTGTGACTATATTTTTTTATTTACAGTCACAAAATGACTATCAATTAAGTGTATGACTGAGTGTGTATTAATTTAGCAACAGTCACGACTCACAACATGATTATAACTGGTTTCATCCGCACACCAAAAAACCAATGTTGAATTAATATTTAATGTGTATTTAAAATAAAAATAAGTTCTTTCAAAACACAGTACCCAAATGGGAGTTAAGGAGTTAAAAATATATTCCCACTTACACATTTTTTTTAGTAGAGCAAAGCAAAAAAAAAGAAAAAATCAATTTTCATGTGATCATTAGCAGTATTCACTTGAACAATAATTTAATTTTTTTTTTCCTTTATAAGGGTAAAAGGGAGAAAAATAGGTCAAACATCTTATTAGTAAAAAAAGAAAACAAGTTAAAAGGTAGGTTTTTTTTTTTTTTTTTTTTTTTTTAAGTGATGAAAAATAAATTTTTTTAAATAATTTAAAATTTCTATATATTTTTTAAATATTGTTTATGAGCGAACAATGAAAATTTGATTGTTCACATGTATATTTTTTTTAAAAAATCACTATTCATAATATTTTTTTGAGATGGTTGAACATCATTTTTACAAGGACAATCAAATTTTTTGTAAGGACAATCACAATTATTTGCAAGGACAATCACATTTTTCACAAGAGAGTTATATTTTTACAAAGACAATCATATTTTTTGTAAGGACAATCACATTTTTCGTAAGGAAATTATATTTTTTTAAAGACGATTTTTTTTTTTTTTTTGGTAAGAACAGTCATATTTTTTGTAAAGACAACCATATTTTTACAAGGACAATCTCATTTTTTGTAAGGATAATCTCATTTTTTTGGTCAGTCATATTTTTAAAAGGATAGTCATATTGTTATAAGGATAGTCATATTTTTGTAAGGATAGTCACAATTTTTGTGAGCAGAAGCACATTTTCCATATTTATATTATGTGCGACATAACAACTTCGATGCCGTTTTTGACTTTGTGGAATTCCTAATTTAAGAGATGTTCCTTAATGAAAGTTGTAGATATGAATATCAATTGTATGTAATATTTTACAAATTATGATTTGGAGTTCGGATGAAAGAGATATGAATATTTGAAAACGATTTTTTTTTTTGTCGAAACATATCGACCATAATATTTGTTTTAAAGCTTATGATTTGTAAATTAATAATATATAATTTTTTTCCTTGAAATAATTTATATTTTGAGAAATATTTTGTTTTTAAATTTAAATTTAAAAAACCCACATTTTTTGTTTTATAAATCTGTCGCTTTTTCATTTTTTTTTAAAAACTATTTTAGTGGCAAACTTATTATTATTTCATTTTGTTAGATATATTTATGTCATGTATATTAAATGGGAATAATCTTTTAAGCCTGTATTGAATTGAAAGACCCCTTATCATTTTAGGATTTTTTGTTGTTTATTTAGTGTCATTAAACATCAATTAACATGCAAACAACCAAATCAAACCAGAAAATCGAATCTAATATGCATAAACCCTAGAAACCTTAAGACTTGAAAATCAAGAAAAACCTTATGAATCCAAGTCGAGATAATCATCTGTCCTTAAGAACTTATTGGCCCCGTCACAGGTGCTTTACGGATTCGCAATTGGCCAATGTTCTCCCATGATAACTTGGTTCCTTCTTGTCCAAGGAGCACTCCTTGAAAAGTATACAAACTAGGAAATTGTTGAACTCTCTCTCAAAACCAAAAAAACAAAAACAAATGTCTCTTTCAAAATTCGGATTTTCCCTTGTCCTTTGTAATGAAAATAATGCCTCCTTTTATAAGGCATGTAAGGGTGCCAAAAGAGCACCATCTGGGGTGGGGTGCAACCCTCCAAAGGGTTGTACCCCTCACAAGCACCCAATGCTAAAAAAGGACAATTTTACCCTTAATGAATATTTAGAAGATTTCCAACAATCCCCCACAATTCTTCAAATATTCATGGAGACACTTGAGAGAGTTACCATGAACTAAAGCTGCATCGAAATAGGTAGCTTTCGCCTTGAACCTTATCTAGTGAGTGACAATCGGATTTACTTGGCAAACCAGTTACCCATAGTCTTGAACTGTTCTGCCGTTGGTGTAAACCAAGACAATTGCCAACACACAGCTTTAATTCAACCATTTTCCCGTTCTACGGTTGTGTTCATTTCGGCCCTGAACAACGGTCACGGATTCATCAAGCACTTTAAGGTAACCCGCCTTTAAAAGTTCTCATGGAAGCGGCCTCACTTCTTACTTGAAATATGTGATCTATTATGAAGAGGTAATCTGTCTTTACCCACATTAGGACTCATCTCCTAATATAGTGATCATTAAAAGCCATATCTTATCCTAACCAATGACAGACAACACTCAGCGTCATTATCGAAATGGGAAAGAGTACAAAACTCTTCAGTGCTTGTTTTGAATTGCACAAAGTTTCAGTTGTCCCTTTTGAACCTAGATATTGGGATCTCCAGTCAGCTAGGTTGGGTTTCCACAGTGAGAATTCTTAGATTATAGGCTTCAAGCCCATTCCCCTCGATGACTTCTCAACTTGCTCTCGAGGTAAACCTTTAGTTAGTGGATCCGCTAGGTTTCCTTCGACTCAACATAATCGATCGATATTATGCTACTTGAGAGCAGTTGACCTATGGTATTATGTCTCCGACGTATGTGTCGAGACTTACCATTATACATTGTATTTTGGGCTCTCCCAATAGCCGATTGGCTTTCACAATGTATGCTAATCATTGGCGCCGGTTTGGCCCAACTAGGAATACCCTCCAGGAAGTTTCTAAGCCATTCTGTTTCTTCCGCTGTTTTGTCTAATGCTATGAACTCAGATTCCATAGTAGACCGGGCAACACATGTTTGCCTCGAGGATTTCCATGACACGGCTGCATTACCAAGTGTGAAAACAAATCCTACCGTAGATTTGGAATCCACTGAATCAGATATCCAGTCAGCATTGCTGTATTCCTATAGAACAGCAGGATATCTCTCGTAATGTAGCCCATATTTTTGAAGTTTCTTATACCTCAAAACACTTACTATGGCTTTCCAGTGGCTATGTCCTGGATTGCTAGTATATCTGCTAAGCCTATTCACAGCTTGAGCGATATCAGTTCGTGTGCAATTCGTGAGATACATCAGACTTCCGATGATCCTTGAATACTCTAATTGCAATATGCTTAACCAGTATTCTTTGATAGAGGAAGAGTTAGGTTAGCTACTCCCAAATCTTTCATATCAAATTTGCTGGATAACACTTTCTTGGTAGACTGAATCAACTCATGATTATTACCAATTATCAACATATCGTCTACATAGAGACATACAATGACACATCATTCTTTAGTTGATTTGGTGTATATACACTTATCACAATCATCGGTTTTAAACCCACTTGACCACATCTCTTTGTCAATCTTTTCATGTCATTGTCTAGGTGCTCGTTTTAATCCATACAAGGATTTTACAAGTTTTACACACCTTCTGTTCTTATCCAGGAACATTAAACCCTTCTGGTTGTTCCATGTAAGTCTCTTCATCCAATTCACCATTCAAGAATGACGTCTTTACATCATTTTGATGTATTTCAAGACCAAACATAGCTCTTATGGCTATGAGCATTTTTACCGATGTGATACGAATCACTGGTGAATAGGTGTCAAAGTAAACAAGACCTTCTTTCTGTCTATAATATTTTATGACAAACCTCACCTTGTACTTATCTATTGATCCATCCAATTTCATCTTTCCATTTGTAGCCCAGTGGCTTACAACCTGGAGGAAGATCAACCAACTCCCAAGTATGGTTCTGTAGGATTGAATCAATCTCACTGTTAATCGCCTCTTTTCACAGAGGTGCCTCCAGAGAAGACATTGCTTCTTTATAGCTTTGAGGCTCATTTTCTAATAAATATGTCAGAAAATCGGATATGACTCTTGGTCAACCTGATCACTGTTCGTGACAGTATCAACAGATCTTTTGAGAGACTATCTTCTTTGTCTTTCCTTACTGTGGACAACAGAACATGGGCGACGCTGTTCTAGGCTCGCGGCCTAGTTGGGAGTACGAAATAACATGGAGTCGCCACCCGGTGTGAACCGGGAAAATGTGATTTAAGGCCGCACTCACCCCTCGCAAGGGAAGACCTCAAACCGTTGGGTTCGGAATGGTCCCTTACTTATGTCACTTGTAATGAAAGGATTTGTGTAATAATTTAATCAGGCCTAAGTAACACTTATTTCCAAGAGTATCATGCTTCTAACTCTACATGCAGGGAATTAGTCATCACAACATGCAACATCACATGGCAATCTCATGAACATTTCTCGATCATATGATATGGAAAACTAAGAACAACCTAATCATGCTTGAGTACTATCTCATGAACCTATTAACCAAATAACATGCTAACAGCCTAATCATGCTTGAATATCATCCCAAGAACACATAGAATGGATACATGCAGGAATACAAATAATATGATTGGCTACATAATACAAGAAAGATCAACCAAGAGGCAATTATGCATGAATATGATAAGACAGACTCAGTTCAGTGTGTGCGCGTTCGTGTAGCGTTCGTAAACGCGTTCGAACGGTAAACAGAAGGTTCGCGTTCGTGTGGCGTTTGATAACGCGTTCGAACGGAAATGAAACAGAATGCCCACGTTCGTATGGCGTTTGTTAACGCGTTCGAATAGAAATGAAACAGAATGCTCACGTTCGTATGGCGTTCGTGAACGCGTTCGAACGGAAATGAGACCTGATGCATGATAAGGCAAAATGCATGCGCGTTCGAGTTGCGTTCGAATGGGAACAGACCTGATGCATGAAATGGGACACAATACATAAACAACAAAATAAAGGGGCGCAGCGAAGTACTGCCGTAAAGGTGGCCTTTTGGGGTTCTTGGTCTCTCAAAGAGAGGACCTTTAGACCAACATACTAAGCCATGCGCGTCACATCACAACACATGAAATAAAGACAATAAAAGTGTAGGACTTCGTATGCCCAATTGAACGTACATTCAACCCAAACACACTTCGTCCAGCGCGGCGAAGTAATGTCACAAAGGTGGCCTTTTAGGCTCTTCGTCTCTCAAATAGAGGACCTTTGGACTAACTCACTAAGCCCATGCACTTGATTGAACCATGCATAAAAAGATAAAGACAATAATATCAAACTAAGTATGCCCGATTGAACGTATCTTGCATCCAACCGAACACACATCAACCGGCGCGGCAAAGCATCGTGGTAAAGGGCTTTAACCCCTCCCCATAGGGGATTTTTCATGCCACTTACTAATCCCATGCGCTCGATTGAATCATGCATAAATAAACAACATACAGAATTCAAGTGACGAAAAATAAACAAAAGCAACACAAAACAAAAGAGGGTGCCGTTTACTCAAGCGGTATGTGGAGTTGTGTCCCAAGTAAAGACCGCACTACCGTCCATTCGGATTCGGCTACGGAATTTACGTCTGGGTTTCCATCCTATATACCACAAGAGACGACACTCTTCCATTCATCCAATACCCACAACACACATCATACACAAACAAGATTTAACAAACAAGTAAAATACAATCAAAATGAATAACAAAAATCAAATAAAGATGAGTGTGAAAAGTACCCTCAGTTCTAACCTTTTAAGTCGTCTCTCGGACTCGCGTTTCACGAAGATCGGAAGGGGTAAAGCTCCGCAACTTTTATGGTTCACTGGTTTGCCTTTTTCTTCGCTGTTTTGCCGCTCAAGCTACTGTTTCGAGTCCGTTTTACTGCTGTTTCCTTGTGATTTCGCTGCCGTTTCCTCTGTATTCTTTTGCTTACTGTTTTTGGGTGTGTTCTTCCTGTAATTTTCCTGTGTGTTGTGTATGAGCTAGCTAGCTAGCGTTGAGAAGGTTGGTGAAGGGTTCTTTTTATAGGCAAATGGTTAGGCTTGACAAGGAAAGGGATTTGATTTGGTGTTGGATTAGAGAAGTCAAAGATTGAGGGGGGACAAATCTTGGCTAGATAGGGAAGGTTGAATATTTAGTTTATGTTGATTAGGCATACAATATTTTAAGTTTGGGAATAATATATTGGTTGATTGATTTTAACTTGGTATGATTATATTTGATTGGTTTAGATTAGGTATGATTATATTTTATGTTTTATTTAATTGGTAAATGGTTTAAATATTTTATTAATTGACTTTTAATTTAATTAATATTTGATTTAATTAGGATGTGTCTTATGGGCTTGGTGGGCTAATTGGGCTTGGGTTGAGGCTAGCAGCAAAACCAGAATTACCGACACCGTTCGAACGCTTCCTCGAACGCGACACGAATGCCCGCAATCTGCCTGACGTTCGAACGAATACACGAACGCAGCACGAACGAAAACAGTGAACCTTGTTTATTCTGAATTTCCCCTTCCGATATCCGTTTCCCGCGGCTTCCGTGACTCAAAAGGTAGTGCCTCCAAATGAGACTCATCATCGGGTTTCACATGCAAAAATACAATGCCTACACTTACAATGAAATGTCTCTTCAAAAAATATTACATTCATTGACTCAATCATCACATTTAGATTGATCTCATGAATCTCATACTTGTGTACCAAGAATCGATACGCACTACTATTGCAAGCATATCCGATGAATATACAATCAACAGTTTTGGGTCATATTCCACCTTCTTAGGTTTAGGAACCATCACCTTGGCAATTGGCAAGACACCCCCACATTTTCAGATATTTGTAGGAAGGTACATAACCTTTCCACAACTCATATGATGTCTTGTCCAATCTCCTGTGAGGAAGCTTGTTCAGAACGTAGTTCGCGGAAAGCAGGGCTTTCCCCCCACAAGTTCTGAGGTAAACCAGAACTAGTCAACATGACATTCATCATTTCCTTCAACGTTCGGTCTTTGCACTCAGCAATCCCATTTTGCTGAGGAGAATAAGGAGCAGTGGTTTCGTGAATAATTCCGTGCACAGAACAATATTCACCGAATGATGAAACATATTCACCACCTCTATCACTCCTGATTCTTTTGATTTCCTTGCCAAGTTGATTTGCAACTTCTTTCTCAGTGTATAAAACCCTCAATAGCTTCAGCTTTGCTCCTCAGCAAATACACTTAACAGAATCTTGTGCTTTCATCGATAAAAGTGACAAAGTACTTTTTACCGCCTCTTATTTGCACAATATTCATGTCACACACGTCAGTGTGTACAAGTTCCAATGGTTCAGAACTTCGTTCTATGATGTTCTATGTATTTTTGCTTCAACACATGCCTCACACTCATGTTGGCTATCAATGCAAATTTAGGTATAAGGTTCATGCTAATTAATGTACGCATTGTATCATAATTAACATGTTCTAACCTCTCATGCCATACATTTTTAACTCAATAATATAAGAGAAGTTTCAGCTTTATTAATAGCACAATTGACAGTCATTGAAAAGGCCCTCAGCGAGGTATCATTTTCCTACACAGACATCATTTTTGGTCAATACAATCTTGTCAGAAACAAATACAAACCCGAGACCGAGTTCTTCCGAATATCTGGAACATGCAAACATTCTTATATGTAAGCTCCGTTCCAGATATCATTTTCAGAACTACTGTGCCTTGTCCAACCACTCTAGAGGTATACGAGTTTCCTATTGTCAGATGATCGCTGCCATCGACCTTTCTGATACGAGAAAAATATCTTGCTATCAGCACAGATATGACGAGTAGCCCCAGTGTCTACCCATCATTCTCTCGGATTCCCAACCAAGTTGGCTTCAGTTACCACTGCTGAGAGATTCATTTCTGAAATCTCATCAGTTAATTGTTCATCTTCAGTGACATAGGCCTCATTATTCTTGCCATTGTCCCGAGATATCTTGTTTCTGCAGTCCTTTGTCATATGACCGCTCTTTTCACAGTTGTAGCACTTCCCATTGAACTTCTTGTTCGCTTGGGAAGAATCAGCTTCACTGTTCTTTCTTTTCTTGCTACCCTTTACATCATCAATGATGTTAGCCTTAGACTCCGTAGTCTTGTAGCTGGCCTTCTAGGACATCTTGTTGTCCTGCTCGATTCTCAATCTAACTCCAAGGTCTTCAAGGCTCATCTGCTTCTTTTTGTGTTTCAGATAGCTCCTGAAGTCCTTCCATGATGGAGGCAACTTTTCAATTATGGTGGCAACGTGAAACATCTCACAGAGTTTCATACCTTCATCCAGTATTTCATGAATGATCTACTGTAGTTCACCCAACTGAGACATCACTGTCATTGAAACTACCATCTTGTAGTACAAGAACCTACCCACGACAAATTTCTTTTGTCCGGCATCATCAGTTTTGTATTTCTTCTCGAGAGATTCCCAGAGAATCTTCGCAGAAGTCATGCCTTGGTACATATTGTACAGGGTATTGTCAAAACCACCCAAAAGGTAGTTCTTGCACAGGAAGTCGTCAGACGACCATGTCTCTTCTCACAGTTCCTTGGCTGCCTCTGATTCACCCTTCATAGTGATAGTTCCTTGATCACACATAATGATAGTTGATTAGCATGTTGCATTTTCCTTTAAAATTAGATTATGCGCTTGGGATGTTCTGTCATAAAAAAAAAAACCTTCTTGTTTGTCAAAATTAGTAATTCTCATTTTATGTTCCAAAATTCATCAAAATACTGATTTTTTTTAATACATTATAAGTTTACAGATATACAATCTGAAATTTATTTAGACACTGAATACAATCTACGTCTACTAAAGACGAGCTCGCTCTCCATACCGGAGAGATCTACTCACACTCAAATATTTGGAGAGAAATCTACTCTTAATTTGAGAGAACAGAGTTCTTGCATCTATAAGGACTCGAACCCATGTTCTCCCAAATCCCAATAACAATATTCATGTTGTTAAAATGAATTGTATTTGAGCTTGCTTAACATATGCTGCTATATTTATCGGTTCAACAAAGTTGCAGGAAAAAACCTTGGCAGAAGGTCCATAATTAAGAAAAAAAAAAAAAAAAAGAAAGAAAGAAAAGAAGAAAGAAAGAAAAGAAAAGAAAAGAAAAGAAGAGAAGAGAAAAAAACTGAAGTAAACGACGCAGAGAGCTATGTTCATGATATTTTCTGATTCAAAATGTAATTTATTTTCTTCTCAAGAACTTTAAGCAATGCCTGCTTGTGAATTGTGACAGCCATGCATATGTTAACTTGACTTTTTAGAAAAAGAAGATGTTGATTATTTCAAAATTCGGAAGCAATAAAAATTTGAGTTTATTATGTGCAACCAAATGTTGACATGAATCAAAAGGAACAGTTCAAATATCATCAACTAAATACACTATAGCCAATCGAGTAGTTGTAAAAACATTTGTACAAACTGGTAATTAAGGATGCGATCTTACTCTCGAAGGTAATGAAATTATCCGGGAAACAAGCAAATGGAATCCTGAACTGGTTATTGGTGTAGATTCTCATGTTGAATTGGAATTGGTATATAGACATGATCGATGTATAGTGAAAACATCACCATCCACAGAGACATATTAAAGAAAAATCGAATACTCAATGCATAAAACTTCCGCTATCAGCATAGACATATTAGAGAAATTCAAGGCACAATAAAGAAGGGCCGAACACGGCTTTGCTCATGAAACTTGACAGAAGATATATATCATGACTAAATACATGTTTATATGAAGGTGCATTTATATTTTGCGAAAGAGACCCACCAAAACATTAAAAGATTAAGCAATTCTAAACTAGTAATTCTTCGTTTTGAGATCATTCACATTTGTCTTCTAAACCCGTAAGAATTAGGACTTTACAATATCTCAAAGAATAATCTAAGGGCTCTAGAGGTATCCATGAGCTATGTGTCCTAAGTTTGATTTAATCTGACTTTTGCATAATTTGTAAGCGTCATTGTACTTGATGAAGGATTTTTATGATACAACACTCGCAATTTCGACGCAATTGCAAAACTATACAAAAAGATGTCGAAACTAAAGGGATGTATAGACTGGAGCTAAAATGAAGAAATCAAGCGAAATCTTATAGTTTATGATTCTCAATGTAAGTGAGTTGATAATTCAAGTATTCTGAACTCATAGGACTCATACACATTCATAAAATACATTTGGGTAAAGCACATGATGTTTTCAATCTTTAAATCATATGTTTTATGTACTGAGACCGGCATACCGGTCTCTGATATCGGCACACCGGTGTCTCAGACTCACTTTGCATGTTCTCTGTAAGCGGACTACTCCATACCGGTCAGTGTGGAATTTGCATAACTATTGGAACCATGACGAATCATACAGATCTCCATACCGGTCAGCTAACCAGCATATCATTCAGTAATCATATTTTTATAACCATTTGATTTTGCAGACTGGCACACCGGTCCATGACACCGACATACCGATTTCAGGACATAGAGTTGAGCCAATTTTCTTTTTCATTATAAATTGAGTCTCCATTTCATTTTTGTTAAGCTCTATCACCTTCATACATTGTATAAAAAGAAAAAAAATAGAGAGTTTCATCAATCTTCTCATTCACATACTCTCTTGATCATCAGAACTCATCATATACACATTCATCATCTTTTAGTGAGCTTAGATTTATTTGGATATACACTCACACATTAATCTTCTTTATCTTTTGTGGGTGTATCCAATTGTGTTGTAAAACTTTCAAGATCAATCTCTTGTAATTGGGATATCCCTTGTGTTAGTGGATATCGGCACACCGGTGTCTCAGACTCACTTTGCATGTTCTCTGTAACCGGACTACTCTATATCGATCTCTCATACCGGTCAGTGTGAAATTTGCATAACTACTGGAACCATGACGAATCATATTGATCCCCATATAGGTCAGCTAACCAGTATACCGTTCAGTAATCTGGTAGGTCATGCACTTATATGCTCAATGATCATATTTTTTATAGCTGTTTGATTTTGAAAACTGGCACACCGGTCCATGACACCGACATACCGGTCTCAGGACAGAGAGTTGAGACAGTTTTCCCTTTCACTATAAATTGAGTCCCTATTTCGTTTTTATTAAGCTCTATCACCTTCATACATTTTATAAAAAGCAAAAATAGAGAGTTTCATCAATCTTCTTATTCACATACTCTCTTTATCATCAAAACTCATTAAATACATATTCATCATCTTTTAGTGAGCTTAGATTTATTTGGATATACACTCACACCTTAATCTTCTTTATCTTTTGTGTGTGTATCCAATTGTGTTGTAAAACTTTCAATATCAATTCTTGTAAGTGGATATAAAACTCTTTTGTAAAAATTTGAAGTGAACATAAGAACAAAACTCTTAAAAAAGAGAGACAAAACTCTAACCCCAACATTTCTTTTATTGTACTTTTACTTTATTTACTTTTCAGCAATTTACTTTCACACAATCAGCAATTACTTTTCAGCAATTTATTTTTCAGCAATTTACTTTTCAGTATTTAATTTCCAGCAATTTACTTTATGTCTTTTATTTTATTTAAGTTTTTACTACTACCCGTAATATGTGTCGTAACTAAGTCAGTTATCTGGGGTTGTGATGAAGTCCAATATCATCGGTTTATAAGGGATTATTATTTTATGGTTTGGGTAATATAAATGTTTATTTATTGAGCCTTAATCCTAATGCCTTTTATTAACTGGCGATTAATGAAATTGAACTGGTAAACTTAAAATGAACTTGGAAAGAGATTTTAGGTTAAAGACCTTAGACTCCATAGCCCACATCTTCATTGATGACAGATAACCCTTTAATAGATTTCCTTACAGGATATGAATATACCTGTCGAGCGGGGGTAGCCATAATTAGAACTTAATCTTAATGAATTCAGATAACTTGGTTAACATAAGAATATGATTAATCGGGTTACACTGGGTATTTGTATCTGACCATCGGAAGAGACTTTTACATAATTCTGTGTTCCAGGTTAATAAACCAATATATTACACAACCGTAAGATAACCACTTCATCTTTAAAAATGATATTGGAAGGATTCACAACCCTGGATAGTTTTAAAATTGAATTTTCTTAAAAACTACTTTCAAGCAAATTTATTTACTTGTTTTAAATTTAAAATCACCATCCAAATAAACAATCAATCCATTAGATACTCGTAAAATTTGACTTTATAAATTGATAACAAAAGGTTTTAAGTCCTCGTGGGATCGATACTTTTTATACTACTTGAATGATACGTGCGCTTGCATTGTACGTATGGTGTTTATAGGGTCAGGTTGACCCGCGACCCGACCCGACCCGGTCAGGTTTATGATTTTTAAAAATTAATTTCGGGTCAATTAGAACCCGACCCGAAACTTTGGGTCGGGTCACAGGTTTGGGTCAGAAAAGTCGGGTGTGACCCGACCCGACCCGCAGAGACCCGACCCGACCCGGTCGGGTTTATGATTTTTAAAAATTAATTTCAGGTCAATTAGAACCCGACCCGAAACTTTGGGTCGGGTCACAGGTTTGGGTCAGAAAAGTCGGGTGTGACCCGACCCGATTTAATTATATATATGTTTTTTTGATATAATTTTGACAAGACAAAGGTGTAGCAGAAGTGGCAAAGTACTACTTATATCAGACATTGTCGGGAGTTCGAATCTCTGTATTCGCATTTTATTCTTTCTTTTTCCAAAAAAAAAAACAAAATATATATGTTATTGCTGAGATTCAAACTTAAGGTCACTTCTAAATTAATCCAAGTCTTAACCATCTGAACCACAACGCTCATTATGTAAAATTATATCAAAACAAATATATATATTATATTCACGGCATATTATGTCGACCCGACCCAACCCGTAGTTTTTTTACCCCCGACCCGTTGCGACCCGACCCGCGCGGGTCACCTTCTCAAATTCGGGTTTTGGGTCGAATGACCCGACCCGACCTGGTTAAATTTTTTTTTGAAAACCCGACCCGACCCGACCCGTGAACACCCCTAGTTGTACGCGTGTGATTACGCCGGTCAGTGCATTTGTTGTAAAGGTTTGTAGTGAGCCCCCCACACGCACAACGTGCGTTCGCCACTGGTTTGTGAGTGAGCTACGGAAAACTCATGATGTAACATGTGAATTCACATTTACACAGTGCAAAGCTGCAAGTGCGGCTTGAAGGAATAGACGTAGACATTGTTGGCCGAATCAGTATAAATCTTAATATTTTTTTATCTATCCATAAACTCTTTTAATTATCGCAAGTTTTATTTTACGATTGCATATTACTTTAGAAACTTGCATTTGATAAAAGATTGTGTTTGAGAAAATCACATACTACGCTTAATTGGTAAAACTATCAGGTAAGTAGCTTAAAATTGAAAAGAATTTTAAGTTCTACATTATATTGCCAAATCCCAATTCACCCCATCTCTTGGGTATAGTTATTATTTGAGTGCTTGGACGCAATTTCACAATTTTGAAACCCTATGTTAAACCCTCTTGATCAACATTACATTTGAGAAACCCAGCAAAATGAACTCAGCAAGGAAGCCATTGTTGTTGTTTTTATCTTTTTGACTATTTTTGTTTCCATTATCTAAACCCAATGGGTAAGAAATGGCATTGCAGATCAAGAGTTCAAAGTATCCCAACTTCTTTGCATGTGTGACGGCAAAGGTGCAACCAACTTGAGAGTTTCCAGTTTCGAAACATCACATTCTGAAGATAGTTGTACATTACGCACAGCTTGAGAAATGTCGGGCAAAGTCAATTCCTTACAGTGAAGATGAAGGCGAGGTTGCCTTTCCAAGATACTCCCGCTCTCCAAATCAAGGCCGAAGGGAAGAGTTTTTTCTCTTGGAACCTCCTCCGCATTTGAGTTTTCATCAAGATCACATGGATCGAATTGTTTCCACTTCCTATGAGCTTGCCACCCATATTTGTAGTCTCCAACTATAGGTGTTCCCAATACCTCAGCACAGTGTACGCGAAGCTGTTCGACCCACACATGGTTAAATAGGATTTAAAACAATAATTTATTCAGAAATCATAAATTCATTTCATCTTGTTCTGGTCTGTACCTGGTGTTTTCTACCAGTGAGAGGAGATAATCTTAGCCATGTGTAACCTGCATCATAACACAAGAATAAGCAGAATCGAAAAGAAAGTGTGAAAGAAATATCATACGAAAGACTAGAGATGGTGGAAAAAGTTGTACTGCACCCTTTTCATACAGGTGGTAGCCAAATACACAAATATTTTAGAGTAATGGACATTCATGAACTAGATCACTGGATAAGTCCTTTAACAATGCATTTACTCCCTCTTTAAAAGGTCTACACTATCTCTTGTTCAGCACCAAAGACACATCCACACAAGCTGGGAGAGTCGAGCACATTTAATTTTCAAATATAATTAAGTGTTCCAATGAAGTTATACACTAACCATGACATGAGGGTTTGATCACTTGATATTTTGTTACTGCATGCTGAGATGATATAATTTGATCATTGTTAACCACTGTGATTCGATCAGACTTTCCATTGTCCACCACCACTGAAGCAATAATAGCCAAAAGGTAATTAAAATTCGAGCAGATATTTGGCTGTCATTAATTCGTTATTACAAAAAAGGTATTCCATACTGTGCTCTACCTGCAACAAAAAGTTGAAGTTATGTTGGGACACTCACTCACCTAATTTTTTCCCTCTTGAAAAGAATTTGTATATTTCAATTGTTAGGTAACGGTGCAACCCAATATAATTACTGCCGCATTCTAAGACATAAAACATAAAAAATATAGCTTAAAATTGAGAAAACTAAATAAAAGGAATAAATGAAAACCAGTGTAGCCCATGAGCTACAGAGCTATATAACTGACTCCTACTTCACAGATCAGAGGAGAGATTTAAAAATAAACAAGGGGTTGTTTAGGAGGTGAACCAGCTGTCACAAAATCCAAGTGGCCTCGGAGCACTAGTATGATTTGAACAGCTCAAAAATAAAATCAAAGAACGTACAAAAGGTGAACAAGTTATAAAGCTATATAGCTCATCATCCTTTTGCAATCCTTTATCCATGTGTACAAAAATTATATCTCCCTCATACGCAGACAACTCAAGGAGTCTCAACATGATGCAATACGCTAAGGATGCACCAAGTCTGGATATATTCAGCAAGCATTCCAATCCTAAATCCAGGGACTCAAATAAAACAAATTTTTCTATTTAAAATTTACTAAGAATCATGTACTAACCTTTCCTAATGGTGCTGAAATCATCCCCTTTGAGCACCTTGGAGTTCCAATGACAAGGGCCCAATACCATCTTTGCAAGATTCTTTTTTCATTGTCATTGTCCTTAACGCAGAACATGTTCAACTTTAATTATCCAGAACTATCACAATAATGCAGTTCTCATAGTTTTTGAACAAAGCATGAACAAGAAGTGAAATTTACATATTTTGATGCTCTAAATGTTTTCTCACGGAAAATAGAATGCAGAACTGTTGCACTCATTTGCGTCCTCCCCAGCACCAAGATACCGCTACTGTCTCTGTCAAGTCTATGCACCTAACAGAGAAAGAAAAGGACTTATAAATCATACCGGAAACCAATGAAAGTTTATGTTAGAAGGAGCTCACAATATACAGCATAACAATGATAAAAGTTGGCTGGTGTCAATCCAATCTTCTAGCAGAAAATTTATCAAACTTAAAATTGGTCAAATGAAGGGCAGTGCACAACAAAACCCACATTATAACTGGAAGGATAAACATGCTGCATACAGCCACTATTGCTATTAATGTAAATTGTTAATAACAAAGGGAAATGCGCAACAAAAATCGAATTATAACTGGAAGGAAAAACATTCTGCATATGTGCTGCACTACTGTTGATTATGCAAATTGTTTATACGTCATAAGTCGTAAGAAAACTCACCAGCCGTGGCGGTTCTGAGTAATCATAAGTTAAACAAGTAGCAGCCAGTTCATCTATACTTCTTTTAATTCCTATGCCACCCTGTTTAAACGTAAAAAAACAGAGAAATTTTAGAAAACCACCGACAAAATACCTCAGAAATATGGAAAAATAACCAATCAGAATCTGATAGCTTACTTGTACAGGCATCCCAGGAGGTTTGTTGACAACAATAATGGCTGGATCCTATATTTTGAAACCCATACAGGGTTATGAGATAGAAGTGAGCTAGAAAAACACCAATCACAAAAGAGTTAAAATTATGTACCTTATACAACTCTAGGCTTTGAATATACTTAACTTCTTCTTCGGTGCAAGGATGCTCTTCTTTCCTAGAAGGCCTCTCCTGAACGCTAATCGGAAGAAAGATTTGGTCTCCCAAGTTCAATGAATCCTTTGCTGCCACCTTCCAGTAACATACAATACCTTTAGTTTAAGGTGACAAATACATAAAACTACAAATTTAAATAAAAGTATAAGCTAACTTTAATTAAACAAGAATGTAAAAGCATCTTCAAATACCCTTTTGAGTTTAATTTCTTGTCCTTGACCATTATCAGAACTTTCAATGTCAGGAGATTCTCTTCGAACCTGCATACAAAGCAACAGCATTACAGAAGAAGCTTGCTTTCCTCTCCTTTATCCTCAATCAAGATTAAATTTTCAATATGCAATATACAAATTCAATTACACAAACTTCAAAAGTTTCAACATTTCATTAAAATTTAAACAAAACTGACAACAAAACTTTCACTAGATGCCAAAAGTTTAAAATCTTTTAATCCAAGTTCCTCAACAAATGCAAGTAATAAGATATGAAGATCCCAAATTTCTCAGAGTATCTACCAAGTATCAAGTAAAAAGATGCTTTTTTTTCGCTTAAAGAAAGAACTTTCGAACCTGTCTCAAGCGAAAGAGCTTTTGAATAAGATTTCTGGGCAAGCCAGGACAGCACTGAAGAACCCACTTAAGAGCCGTCGTTTCGGGCGTGATGGGAGATTTCGACCGGCCAGCGAGCTGCTTTCCTAAAGCTGAGCCGTTGATTGTGGAAGTGAAAGGAGGTAAAGTGAACCATTTGCCTCTCCTTTCATCATTGTTATTAATGTGAGTTTCAGTGGAGTAATGTGATTGGTGATGGTGGGAGGATGATATGGAGATTCTAGAACCACTGTAAAAGCCATAGTACGGCGGAGTCTGGAGGAGGGGAAGGCGCCGGCGGAGGAGCATCGCCGTGAGTTATTTGATAGTCCCAATGAGCAGGGTTTTGCCCGCTAACCGGCAAGTACTTTTTTTATTTATCAAAATGATAACTGCCCGTCTGCCCGTTTATTTCGAGTTTGGGCCCGAGCTTGTGAGCTAGGAGCCTAGGACTCAACATATGGCGGGTCGGATCAGGAATTGAATCCGAAATTAAAAACAGGAGAAGATAGCTTATATGGGTTGGTTGGGTTGGGTCGGATCATATTAAAAATTTAAATTTAAAAATATATTTTTTATTTAAAAGATAAAAAAATTGGGGTTGATTTGGATCGGTTAAACTTGATTTTTTTTCCCAACTTGAGATCTAACTCAAATAATTTTATATCTAAAACTTGATCAAATCAACTTACGTTAGGTTATCAGATTGAATCACCTCGTAATTTATTTATTTTAAATTAAAAGAAAATTATTTTAAAATTTACAAGAATTATATTTTCAGTTTTTTTAATGTCACACAAGACAATAATAAAAGAGCTTAACGTACATAATTAAATGTAAACCAAAAAGATTAGACTTCTCTCAAATATACTCTAACTTACATAAATTTTTATTCTCTCCTTTTTTAAATTCTGTCATGTGACATCATGAAAAAAGAGACATAAATTAAATTAGAGCCCATTTAGCTAATCACGAGCTAAGATTTATTGGCAATTGATCGCGAGGTAAATTACAATATTTAGCCTGATTGATTCATAAATAATTAGTTTCTTTACATATAACTATTCTTTATTTTTTTCCGATTCTTAGGTGTGGAAAAAATATATTAGGTGCCTGATTATTATTATTATTATTATTTATTTTCTACAGAACATTCCTATACAATATTTCATAAAATCAGCTGATATGCCTGCTTATGAGAGTGTGCTTGTTGAAAAGAAAGTATATAAAATATCAAACTTTTTTTAGAATAATTGAAAAAAGTATTACAATGTTGTTTCAAATTCATGTTGTTTGAATATTGTGAGAACTATAAAGGTTGTCAAATCGAAAAAATAATCGAGTAAATTTCCCCAATACTATTACAACTTTATTAAGTTTGAAGAATATGATTAAAAAAACCACACTACTTATATTTTGAATTCTTTTCAATTACCTCTTTTAATCAGTTTACATGATTTGCAGATGTTATTGATTTTATACTAAGTAATGGGAATGTTGCGAAGATGTCCAATGGCGAACAAAAAGTTTTAAGAAGAAATCTTGAAATCCGCATATCAGAGTAATTTTAATTTCTTGATTGAAAATGAAAAAGATACTTTACTACTTTTTCTTTTTATGAAAAACTTTATATTTCGAGAGATATTTAAGTTTAAAATTAAAAATGGAAAAAAATAATTCTTTTTTAAAACACACACTCCATGCAGGCTTATGGGTATATGTTTTATTTTATTTTTATTTTTTTGGTTAAATTATTTTCATTTTTGGTAATTTTGTTATAATAAGAATAAATGTAAATATTTAAGTTGGACTTAAATTAATTAAAAAATCTTCTATCCTAATGGCTTTAAAATAAAAATAAAAATAAAAGCCCTGGATTAAAAGGCATTACACTTAAATCTAAATATATTAAAACTGAAGCATTAATTTACTCTATAAAAATTGATATTAGTATTACAATTCTACTTTTGTCTGAATTGCAGATATGATATTCTACTTTACTGATCATTGAGACTACAAGATGTATTGAAAGGTTGAATAGATGAGTCCTAATTTCATAATTGCTGCATTGAATCATTATCTAATGGGTAATAAAAAATTAGGAAATTTTGCAACTAAATGAGTGATTATTTGACAATCTAATGGGGTCTTTCTTTCTTTTTTTTTGTTTGTTTTTTTTGACATCAAATCTACTATAATACTGAATACAAATATTTATACTATATTCAGAATTTTACGTCTATTAAAAATGATATATATATTTCCACTCAAATATGGGAAGAAATTCTATATGCGGAGAAATTATACTCCCACTATTAGGAGATTTTTTGACTCTACCTATGGGAAATTATATTTCTCTCTCACAACAGCCGGACCCTATAATTGTGTGGGACCCACATGCTGTGAGAGATGACATATACATCCGGCACATGATATACCATCTCTTACCTATGCAGGGAGTTGAATTGAAAGAACACAAGCCTACCACTTAACACTTAAATAAAAAAAAATCAGCAAAGAAAATTCAACAAGAGTATCGACGGAGTCAAATAATAACGTAATTTATAAAAAACTAAATCAATAAATTACAACAAGTAGGAAATTCAAAATTATTTTCATTAAAATATTTTTATTTAGATCGCTAATCTCAATATCACGCCAGTAGTTAACAGTTGTAAATTAGTGGTGCATGCGGCTGAAAAAGTTATGTCCGACTTGGGAATCTTGAAATTTAGCAGTAGTTACGGGCTTGTGACCAGGGCCACTAGGGCTTGTGACCAGGGCCACTAGGGCTTGGTCCTAAGTGCTTGATTCCACCCACAGAAAATTTGTGCAGCATCATCTTTTTCACAGAATTTTCAAGCTTCAAATCATTCATCGGCCGAGCTTCAGATTCAAAGAAAATGAAGCTGAACAAGAGAAGAAGAAGAAGAAAAAATGCAGGAACTTGAAGTGACCTCAATTCTCTAGCCATTGTAGAACAATGGCAATGATGATGAAAACAAATAAAGAGCTTTTGTATTGAGATATTAATCTTGTGGGGTTCTCAAATAAGCTATATATACAAGTAACATTAGGTTTATTTATTTTATAGGTAGCATAAGGACTTTAATAAAATAGCAATCGCTGCCTTCTAAAGTTTTGCCAGCAAATTCTTGGGAAAATAAGAATGTCATGATAGTGATTAAAATGAAGCATAAATTACATGTATTATATATTGAAATTGTTTTTCAATAACATAGTAGATGGGAAAAATAATAAAACCTTTTATGCTGATGAAATTAAGCCAAAACTCTCAAGCAAAACCTGGTACATGAGATTTTGTGATAAATAATTTAGTTTCTAATGTAAAACACGAGATAAAGATGGTAATTGAGACATTCTCTAATGAACCAGTTTCGTGTCATTCTATCTTGATTGTGATTCAAAATGATTTTTTTGATCTCAAATCCTGACCGATTTTTTGAATCGAGACGAAAAATTCTCTAAACTTCAAACATAAAGATTAGGGATCTAATTCACGATCGAAATTTTAGATTTTTTTACGCTAAAATTCGAGATTCTTAAATATGAGAGATATTTCATTTATTTTTAAAACATGAGAAATGATTTTGCTTAGTTTCACAAAACATCAAGAGATTTAACTCATTTTCCGATAATACATACCTATATGATTAGTTTTGGACCTTTGGTCATCATTTTATCACATTTTTTTTTTCATATATCACTATTCATTGTCCAATTTTATGATCCATCTACAAATGTGAATTAGGAACTTGTTTGACTTTGTCAGATTTTTTGAATTTTTGATGCCACTTTCTCACGGATTAATTGGGGTCATGGTGTTGGAATCAACAATCCTTTGACATGTAACAAAAATTGCGTTACTCGAGCGACGAAAATGCTCTAAAATCAAGCTTTGTCCCCCCACCATGTACTATTTTCTTTAACCTTACGGATCATTGCAATTTAAGCAAGTCGATTATTGACTTCTTAATTCTTATGAGGGTGTATTAGGTAAGCAATTAAAAACTGATTTCTAATTAAATAATTGTGATCGGATCTTTTAATTGACTGAATGAGATAAACAATTAAAATCT
>SKCR01004574.1:0-26400 GCA_019454045.1 Zanthoxylum bungeanum | reverse complement strand
GAGCACGCCGGGAATGGCACTCCGGGAATGGAGATTTAGTCCGGGAATGGATAGCTCGGGAATGAGCACGCTCGGGAATGAGCACGCCGGGAATGGCACTCCGGGAATGGAGATTTAGTCCGGGAATGGACAGTCCGGGAATGGACAGCTCGGGAATGAGCACGCCAGGAATGGCACTCCGGGAATGGAGATCGGTTCGGGAATGGACCACAACATGGTGACAGTTCGGGAATGGACTTCATCACATCATATCACAACAACACTCCGGGAATGGAGATTGGTTCGGGAATGGACCACAACACGGTGACAGTTCGGGAATGGACTTCATCACATCACACCACAACGGTGACGGTTCGGGAATGGACCTCATCACATCACAGCAACACTCCGGGAATGGAGATCGGTTCGGGAATGGACCACAACACGGTGACAGTTCGGGAATGGACCTCATCACATCACAGCAACACTCCGGGAATGGAGATCGGTTCGGGAATGGACCACAACACGGTGACGGTTCGGGAATGGACCTCATCACATCACAAGAACGGTTCGGGAATGGACCAGAGGTCGAAGCACCTCAACATAACATCAACTCAAATCAACACGGCAAGTCAAGTGGCAGCTGGCGAGCCAGGTAAGTAAAAATGCATTGCACGTACTTTGATAGAATTGTCATTGTCACACACTGCACAAGTCCCATCAAAGTGGGGGCGACTGTAGGCATTGCATTTTTGCATAACACCCGATGAGGAGTCTTATATGGAGACAACTCCCTCTTAGTCATGAAAGCCGCGGGAAAAGAACGTTGGAAGGGTAAAGTTGGAAAATATAATTTTTGATGGATTTCTCCGAGTTGTTTCGCTTCGGTTGCTTGTTATACCTCCGTTTCTAAGCTTATCTTAGGCCCAACACTCCCATAGACCACTTACCTAACCCAAACCAAGCCCAAATACCCAAGTCAACCCAAGTCAACCCAAGTCAAACCAAGCCTATGCCCATTGGTCATGATTCACGCCCATTAGTGCCTTATTTAGGTAAATTGCACATTAATCACATGTTTAAATATTGATTAATCCTTACCTAAATAAAAGAAATCAAATAAAATCATTACCAAATCGAATCCAATCCCAAATCCTAATTAGGAGATGCATTCCTTATTAGAAACCAATTAGGAGATTCCTTCCTAATCTAAAAAGGAAAGCCTTTTCCCTTTGTCTATAAAAAGAGACCTTTGCCCCCATACACTACCCTAGCTCATACACATCCCTCAAGCAACTTGTGAAGCCCTCTTTGCACGTCCAAAGCCCCTCCAAGAACCCTCATTGCCGCATCCCAGAAGAAAAATCCATCCCAAGGCCGCATATCACCATCCACCACCCTTCACCAAGACAACTCACGACCAAGCCCTTTTCTTAGCCCTCCTTAGCCGACTTCCAGCCACCATTCACAGCCCTAAAACACCCTAAAATAAGCCTTATTTCCAGCCCCTGAAGTGCCGCAAAAAGACTCCCCAAAGCAGCTCCAAAACAGCGCCAAAAACAGCCCCTGAAAACGCCCCACTGCACAATTTCGTCCCCTGTTCTGGTCAGTATTTGTTGCGACTTTAGCCTCCAAAACAGTCCTAAAATCATCTAGAAACCATCCCAAAAATCCCCAAAAAGTTTCCCCAAGAAATCTTTACAAACGCACCTCCCGAGACCACCAAAATTACCCAAAACAGTCCACTAAACGCCCGAACCAGTGACCTGAAACGCAGCGAACAAATGGCGGTGAAACGAAGGTAAAACAGCAGCCCAAGCATCAAAACAACAAGGGAAAACAGTGAGAAAATAATTTGGAAAGGTTTCGGATCATTCGCCCTTCCAACGGACTTGGAACGCGCTTCCAAAGATCGACAAAAGAGGTTAGACCTGAGGGTACCTTTTACCTATCTTCTTTATTCTTTATTTTATTTTACTTTGATATATAATTGCATGAGAGTCGTTTGAGGCATGATTTGATTGTTGGATGGGCGGGACATGTGTTCCCTTTTGTGGTATATAGGATGGAAACCCGGACGTAAATTCCGTAGCCGAATCCGAATGGACGGTAGTGCGGTTTGTACTCGGGATACAACGCCACGTACCACTTAAGAGACATATGTTTTGTCCCATCCAAACTTGTATTTGAGCATGTTATAATCTTTAGGTTATTTGTTTATTATTTGAAGCATGGTTTAATTTAGTTTGTTATTTGTTCGTTAAAGCATGTTTAGGTTGTTCACTATGCATGTTCTTAGTTTATGATGCGTTTGGGTAATGATTCATACATGTTGATTTAATGGTTTAATATGCTTGTCGTGTTACATTGCGTGGAATTATTTGGATAAAAGCATGTTAGATCTAAGTACCCTTGAGCATGATTATTGGATAGATGCGGTTGATTTAGTGCACAAATTATATCATCACAAGTGACATAAGTAAGGGACCATTCCGAACCCAACGGTTTGAGGTCTTCCCTTGCGAGGGGTGAGTGCGGCCTTAAATCTTTGTCCCGGTTCACACCGGGTGGCGACTCCATGTTATTTCGTACTTCCCAACTAGGCCGCAAGCCTAGAAAAGCGTCGCCCAGGTTCTGTTGTCTACAGCGGGGTCACTGGAAGCGTGACTGCCGCGAGTACAAGGCACAAATGAAGGAAATCAAAGCGGGCAAGGCACCGGCTTCAGGTATGTTTGTTATTGAAATAAACATGTCTACTACTAGTTTTAAAAATTGGATTTTTGATTTTGGTTGTGGTACTCATATATGTACTGATGTGCAGGATCTGCGTTGGAAATGGGACACGAGTCGCCGTTTAGGCCGTTGGCACTTTTGTTTTGGAACTGCCCTCGGGGTATGTACTTAAACTTTCAGACTGTTATTATGTACCTAGTTTGACTAGGAAAAATCAAACTTTGTTAGACATGGTAAGGTCTATGATGAGTCGCACAGAGCTACCTATTTCCTTATGGGGATATGCATTGAACAGTGCAATACTTATTTTGAATAAAGTTCCGTCAAAGTCTGTTCAACAGACTCCGTATGAGATATGGACAGGAAAGAAACCGGGTTTCTCATTCTTGAAAATTTGGGGTTGCTGGGCATACGTCAGAAGTTTGGAAGGTACCAAACTTGAACCCTAATCGGATAAATGCCTATTTGTAGGATATCCTAGGGAAACCAAAGGATATTACTTCTATCACCCACAAGAGAACAAAGTATTTGTTGCTCTACATGCAGTTTTCCTTGAGAAGGAATTCCTAAATACAGTGATAAGTGGGAGGAAAGTAGAACTCGATGAAAATCAGAGTGATATTGTTCCTGGCACAAAATCCTTAATGGAACATGAACAATCCATCAGGGATGAGACTGTACCATAATCTTTGAATACACAAGAACCACGTAGGTCGGAGAGAGTCAGAAAACAACCTGAGAGGTATGGGTTTCTGATCTCACCTCATATGGATATTAATCTTATTGAGGAAGACGAGCCGGCTATGTATGAGGAAGCGATACAAGGTATCGACTCCGGTTTATGGCAAGATGCCATGAATTCCAAAATGGATTCCATGTACACCAACCAAATTTGGATACTGGTTGATGCACTAGAAGGCGTAAAGCCTATTGGTTGTAAATGGGTCTTCAAGAGGAAGACCAACATGGATGGAAACATACAAACGTACAAAGCTAGGCTTGTAGCGAAAGGGTATCTTCAATGACATGGTGTCGATTACGATGAAACTTATTCACCCGTTGCCATGATTAAATCCATTCGGATTATGCTTGCTATTGCTACATATTTCGATTACGAGATATGAGAGATGGACGTCAAAACCGCTTTCCATAACGAAAACCTTTTGGAGGATGTTTATATGCAACAACCTAACGGTTTTGTCGTACCAAGACTTGCAAACAAGGTTTGTAAGTTAAATCGATCCATTTATGGATTGAAGCAAGCATCGCGTTCTTGGAACCAACGTTTTGATGAGATCATAAAAGAATATGATTTCGTTCAAAACGAGGATGATCCTTGTGTATATAAGAAGGTTAGTGGGAACACACTGACATTCATAGTCCTTTACGTTGATGATGTATTGCTTATTGGCAATGACATTCCCATGTTAACGTCGGTGAAAGCTTGGCTTTCATTAAAATTCTCCATCAAGGATCTGAGAGAAGCAGCCTTTATTATAGGAATAAAGATCTACCGGGATAGATCTAATAAGCTGTTTGGACTCTCCCAGAGCACGTACATTGACAAAGTGTTGAAGATATTCAACATGGATCAGTCCAAGAGGGGACTGTTGCCAGTGTCACATGGTGCCACTCTATCTAAGGACATGTGTCCTAAAACTCAAGATGAAAGAGACAACATGAGTCAGATACCGTTCGCCTCGGCAGTCGGATCAATCATGTATGCCATGATATGTACTCGACCTGAAGTCTCGTATGCTTTAAGCATGTGTAGTCGCTATCAGGCCGATCCAGGTGAAGTTCACTGGATGGCAGTTAAGAATATCCTTAAGTATCTTAGACGAACTAATGATGCTTTCTTAATCTATGGAGATAGAGAACTTGAGGTAACTGGGTATACCGATGCAATTTTCCAAACCGATAAAGATGACTGTAAGTCGCAATCCGGGTACATATTTTATTTGTACAATGGAGCAGTAAGCTAGAAATATTCCAAGCAAGTGACTGTTGTCGATTCAACAACAGAAGCAGAGTATATTGTTGCATCTGAAGCAGCAAAAGAGGCAGTTTGGATCCGTAAATTCCTAATTGGATTAGGAGTAGTTCCGTTAGCAGTTGAGCCCGTTCCATTGTATTGTGACAATAACGGGGCTATAGCGCAGGCTAAGGAACCGCGGTCTCATCAATGATCCAAGCATGTTCTTCGACGTTTCCATCTGATTCGTGGTGATGTGCATATCGAGAAGGTCGCATCAGAGGACAACATAGCAGATCCGCTGACGAAAGCTATTCCTCAACAAAAGTTTGAGCGACATGCACATAGTTCAAGTGTTAGATGCTTGAGTGACTGGCTATAGGCCAAGTGGGAGATTGTTGGACAATTATGACCCATAGCGTCACTATTTGTAAAAGACATTGTGGTTTTTGTACAAATCAACTATGTGACAATGGAAATTGTATTTTATCATTTTTTAATTTGATTACTTGAATATATAAATGATAAAAGTCCTTATGATTAGTTCTGGATTATAAGATATGAGACAATATCAATCCATAACGATTTAATCATTAAATATCCCTAGTCGTAGTATTATCGAGACTGGACATCGATAATGCGGAATAGACTAGTATTATACTTGTGCGTGTTATGGAAGCGTAACAACATAGTTCTCATATATTTAAGTATTGGATACTTATGCAAGTGTGATAGGAGGTTGTGTTTACCGATGGTATGGAAACAGTTTCGCTCTAGATAGACCCCTCGGAATCCCATTGGTAGTATGACTATGTGTCTATGGGAATCCGTTTCAGGGTAGGTGTATTTGGTCTTAACCTGAGACTTGCATCGCTAGTACTTGCGACAATCAATACGCTTTGGTTTTGGTCGTCTGAGACTTTAACAGGTTCTGTGTACGCCTCTTCTGGGTTTATTGAGAATCGTAGTGTATTGGGTGTGATGTCAAGAAGGAAGTATCACTTCAGTCATATGGAGATGATGATCACGCAGGGATACAGAACTGGTACTCTAATGTGTTGCAACCATCGGGATAATATGACAAGGTCATGATTATCTGATTAATAAGACTAGTTACTTGTGATCCGATATATGCTTCGTACGGGGCAGACACTATTCCATCCCTAGACCTTGCATGTGACATTCGATATTGGATCGGAATACACAATACTACGTATACTACGCCTGAAAAAGATTATATATTCCTTTAAGAATATTTCTGGAGAATTGGGTAGGCACGGTGCTTTGCTAGAAGCCAACCATGTCTCGTAAATCGGTAATAACGTAGTACGAGATACTCACGTGTTCGGATAGTCCAATGACCGGATCTACTGCCAACATATCCAGGGATCTCATGGGTCGCTTCCCGAAGATTCACCGATGACGTATGATTCGAACATAATTAATCTAGGATTAATTGCGGAGAGATTTTATCTGAGTTAAAATACTATTTGAAGAGAGAGAACGATTAATTTGGAATTAATCGATAAAATAATATATTCGATATATTAAATGAAATTAGATTTCATAACGGAATTAAAATTGGATTTTAATTCGGGCGAACGAATTAATTTATAATTAATTTGCGAGCGATGTGAATAGTAATTTTGCTAGGCACAATTGTTTAATTAAATTTGATTTAATTACGTCCCAACGGAAAATTCGTTAATTCGGAATTAACGAACCCGAGCCCGGAATGTGTTTGCGTGCCCACTCGGATTTTAAATTTAGTGGGGCCCACATGTCACATCACAAGTCACATCACTTGTCACTTTATTCACTTTTTGGTGATGAAAGTTAGTGAAGACTTTTGAGATAACTTGTTTCTTACACAAGTTGAAATGATGATAGACTTTTACCTAAACTTGGTTTTGGTATATCTTATTTTTATTTTTGAAATCATTTACTCAAGTCATCATTTTACAAAATTGAAAACCCTCTCTCTTTCCCAAAAACCTCCATTGCCGTGAGCTTCACAAGGAGATAGGAAAATTTTATTTCAAAATTTTCAAGTGCTAGCACACATATAAATCATATAAGGTGATAGGGAAATCAATCCCAAGAGCTTGGAATCCATCTCAAAGCTTGGAGCTTGGACATCATCTTCAAAGAGAAAGCTTGGAGACTTTCAAAGGGAGCAAATTTTTTTGTTCTACACATATCCTATTTCTGTTCAAAGTGAGTTTAATTCCGCTATTCTCCTTTACGTATTCACATTATTTTATGCTTGGATTGATCTTGGGATGACCATAGAAACCCAACAATGTGATCGGTAGGAGACGGCCTAACCATCATCTGAACCTCTAACATGCACTAAGTAACTTACTGACTATTTGACAACATGCATGGCTATAATGCAAACGTGATCATGGAAACTGTAAATATATTGTATAACTTGCATGAAAATAACTAGTAAATACACATCATGAATATAAACTTAAATGCATATCTTATACATACATAATTTAATAACTACTAACACTTAAATACATGATTACTTATGAGGTCTTATGGCCTGACTTGACAATAACTAATAATTGGGCCTGACTCTGACCACCATGGTGTATAATGACTGTCGTTGGGTCTTGTGTTGTAATATCCCGAGTTTTCGAAAAAGTGCTGGAAGGTTTTCGAATTAAAGTTATGGATTTGGAACTAGATGATACTAAAAAATAAGAATTTATGTGTTGAAAAATAGGTCAGAATATTTTTAAGTATACACGTAAATATTTCTTATTTCGACTATAAAACTTGCAAATAAACTCTGATTGAGCTGATTTTGAAACTATCAGACTCATTTTTTCGAGACGAACAACTCGCATGTTGAATACTTTTCGAAATTTACATCAAATGGGCTTCCAAAATATGAATTTTCATAAAACCCCCATGGCAAAGATCTTATTATAATTTCACTGGGGTCGGATTATAAATTTTCTATATAAAATTTTCTATATATACCTCGAAGTTTCAAGAAATTATAAAAAATACATAAGCTTCCCATATCTCACACACGTCCCCCTGTCCCCAAGGCGTATCTTGAAGGGTACCAGTAGCGCCGGCTGCCTACCGGCCAGAGGGGTGCGCCGGAAACCCCTCCACCTTGTGGTGGCCGACGCAACCCCAAAACACCGGCGAACAGTAAGAGATAGGAGTAAAACACGTAGTAGTGGGTTTCACGATTCCGACTCGTCGTTTCATTTCATGGCCCAAGCCACCCGTAAAATCGAAGCCCTCAAAGAGTATTACAAGTTAACATTGATAGAGTTTTCATTCCGTACACGATTGTACTGAATCATGGAAGAAATCGGTGGTGAATAGTGACCCATGAGTTTCGATCATATTTCTGTCGATTTCAACACGTTCGTGGGATCTTTTAGAGTCCGTATATGCCCTCGAAATCTCGGTAAGACCTCCCGATAAAAACTCACTAATTTCAAGTTTTCTGTTAAATTTTCGAATGTTTCCAATAGCTTTGTAGAGTAGTGTAATTGTATGAATTGAATTGTTTGAGCATGAGCATATTGAATATGTGCATTTGGTAGAATCCAGGTGAAAATGGAATGGATTGGATTGATACAATAGATTATGAAAGTTTCCGGTAAAAATGGGTTTAATGTATATTGATGTTTTCCTAAGTGTAATGATAGATATGTGATATATATGATGATATGATAATGTTTAGATAGATTCGGGTAGGTTCAGAGGGTTCGAGACCCTTCCGTAGCATTTGCGGAAACTTTTTGGAAGATTTTCTAAAAAATATATAAACCGAGGATTCAAGTTAACTAGTGGCATGAATTAGTTTGTAATGATCTTTTAGGAATGATAGAACTGAAATCATCGAAATCAGACTTAATTTGATTATTCCGGAAAGATCCGAAAGTTGTCATAGTAAATTCAAGAATTCTGTAAAGTTGCGATTTTGATGGCGTTTCATGATTTGTTTTGACAGATTTGACTAGGACTTGGAGTGCTTACGAAGCCAGGTAAGTAACTCATGCGATGAGTACTTGATTGGTTGATTCATGCTTTAAATATATATATATATATATATATGATTGAAATGCTTGGATAAAAGAGGATAGTTAAGAGGTGGTTTTGAGTACGGAGCTCGAGATTACGTATGGTTAAGATAATCAACCACCACAAATATGAATTTTTATAATGCCATGATATGAAGTGAAATGTTTGAGGATAATCCTATGATATGATGTGAAATTTTTGATGAGTTTGATGTCTACATGTATGTATTGATGCATGTAAGTGTATGAACCTGTAATGGTATATGTATATATAAGTATGTGTATAAGCATATGTATAAGCATTGGGAAATTTATTTGTATATGTATATGATGATAAACTGTGGATAATTTGAGTATTTAATATTGGTAAATGGAATAAGTTTGTTATTGATTTGTACATGCGATATATTTGTACAGAGGTTGGAATGGTCAACTGTGATAAGAAATGGGTATAGGCTAAGTCATTCCTGAATGGATATTTTTAAATGATGAGCTTCAGTATCAAATATTTTCATATAGAAACTCAGAAACAAAGTGTGTTTGATCGATAAGGGAAAAACATGAAGATTGTTAAAGATAAAACATTTGAATTAGTAGTAATGTGTATATTCATATGTATGTATATGAGTGTTTGGATGATGACTTCAAGTGTTTTTCATGTATGTGCTTGTGTACGAGAAATCATGTGATGAGTTTGTGTTATATGATATGTGTGCATGTGTGTATGTTTACTTGGTTGATGATTTTGTGGTGTAGTTATCGAGCTGGTTAGGAATCTGTTAGGACAAATTCATCTCATACTTATTTTAAAATAGGTAATGAGTCTCGTACGAGCATTGCATGTGTAAGCCAACCATATGTATGTATTATTTGATGATGTGTTATTTGATGAATGGATCTTTATATGTTTTTCGTTGTCGGTTGCACGATGATTGTATGAATGTTTGAATATATATAAATGTATGATAGAACCCGTAATATGTATGAACATCGTATGCTTACATGGAATGAATGAATGGTTTGAAAATCGATGTGAATATCAGATGTTACAGAGCGTGTTTGCTAAGTTATATTGGTATGTATGTATATATGTAAGAATTCTGAAATTGTATTTGCATGAATATAAGAGAAGTAAGCTATGACATGTGTGAATGCATATGAATCCCGAATGTCAAGTTATTGTAAGGGAATCGGAAGTGAAGGAAGTTTTCATCGAATCGAAGAAGGTTTGTTTCAAATTGAAGGAAGTTTGTTTGATTTATCGATTTGATGATATTTCAAAGATGTTTATTGTGATAAAAGTATAAATATGTGACCACATGTTTCACATGATTTAAAGGGATTTGATTTTAAACGATGTACTCTATGATATACGAGTATTTTTTTATATGCTTTGGATGTTTACCTATTACATTGGTACATATGTCGATATGTAAATATGATAATTTGGCATGTGTAAGGAATAAAGGATAAAAAATAAAGTTGAAAATTAAGAACTCGTAATAACTTAGTAATCCTGAAAAAATTCTGATGTGTTTGATTTTTATGTTATGTTTGTAGTACAAGCATGGTTACTTATTGAGTTTCTATAACTCACACCAAATCAGTTTGCTAGTTTTACAGGTTGGCTACCTAATGGGTCAACCACTTCGGCTTGGAAGCTCTGCTTGAGACGCGAATCACCCAAGTTACAGTCACCCTCGCAAGTGTCATGGGAAGAGTCTTAGATGTTTAGGATTTATGGTTATTATATTATTGGTCATGCTAAACACGCTGTTTTGTATTATTAAGTAAAGGTTTTGATTGCATATGATGTTATGGGCACAAAGCCCTTAAGTGTTGACTGATGTTGTGCGCACAGAGCCCTTAAGTGTTGATTTTGAGTTTGATGGATTTTGAGTGGACATGAGGTCCTTTTATAAGTTTGATGTTTATTACAGATTCCGTCTTGATGCTGGACTATGATACATGTTGTCTAGTTTTAGGATACGTGATGTCCGTTTTTCTGCAAGTTTGGAGGCTTATGGGGAAGGGTTAATCCTGTCTCCTACCGGTAGCATCCTGCCTCTGGCGAGGTGTTACACATCTCCTCCAAAGTTTGTGCACTGCATGCATGATCCTATTACTTGCAAAACAAATGGAGAGTGGGGTAGGTAAGGTCTTTTGAAAGACCTAGTGAGTGAATACTAGAGTACCAAGGAAAAACTGAAACAAAAACATGGATAATTCAAATGGAAAAACATAAACAATGAGCTGAAAATCAAGAACATGACTGGAAACCAGGAATATGGTGAGATAATTAAACTATAACCTAGCTGAAGACTGATACTGGAGCTAAAACTGAAACTGAACATGGAAACCTAGGTCGTTACCCTGAACTATCTTGGAGCAGACATTAAGTACATATCTTGCAAACATGACCTGAGATGCTTGAGAAAACGTGACTCGAACTACTGACATGGTTTGCAGCCTGTTGATATGTTGACATGATCTGAAACTGTATACGCTGTCCTATAATTACATGAACTGATCCTGATTACGGTGACCTAAAACTACATGATCTAAACCTAGATATCTGAACTGGACATGCATATGTTGAGCCTGAAAGCTAATATGTATATGCTTGATTTGAAGCTGAATACCTAAACTGAACCTGCATGAGTTAAACCTGAGTATCTGAACTAAAAATGCATGAGCTAAATTTGAACACTAAACTAAACATGCATGAGTCGAATTTGAATACTAAACTAAACATGCTTGAATACTAAAATGAACTTGCATGATAGGTTGATGAATACCTGATTCGAAACTATATGAGTTAAATTTGAATACCTGAAATGAATATGCATAAACTGAACATATCCATAAGCTAGCATATATGCTACATGAATAACTTGAACATGACTTGACAATTATGAGAACATACATTGATTCCTGATGTATGCTATTACCAAACAACACAAACCCATGGCAAAACCATCCCAAACCCATGGTGCCTTAGATCTATCATAACCATGGATGGATTGTGAAATCTGGTAATGACTATATGAGCTGCAATATGTGAACCTGAAATTGACATGAACTATCTAATTCGATTTCTCACATGACTTGAATTGACTGATCCTCATCTTAGCTACCTGAACTGAAAACTGGTTTATGAAACCTAACCTACTACGTGATCTGAACCTACATGATCTGACTTGGTACTGTTAGGGTTGGTGCTCGAAGCGCCAATCCAGATCATATTTATGTTCGATTCATGAATACGAATAATTCATTTTTCCATAATATTACTTATTTATGGTCGCACCTCATGTCTTTTATTATATATATTCGATCCAATTTTATTAGATTGAAACTAAATCTGGTTTAGTGATATATATATATATTTGATAAAGACCCGATAATATATAATGTAGTGCACAGTTACAAAGTAGTTTGTAATTGACATTGGGAAGTGTCACTACTAGAAGTATATTCACAAATAAAGTTCCTGGTCAAGATTTACTAACACAGGTCGGTTAGTAAAATCCATTGAGACCAGTACTTTTCCTATATCGGGACTAGCTCCGATGGTTTATCCTAATGAACCATGAGTCTCGGGAGACTCGTATAGACATGTAGCTGTTTATTTGATAAATAATGAACGACTCACCGAAGATTTCCTAATAGATTGTGCACCAACGTCAATAGGAATCTTCTCGAGTCAAGTATCATAGTGGACCTTCGACTTGAGATACCACTGTGGATATATGAGACATCCTCCATACTTTGATGGCAGTCACGTCACCGATCTATTTAGATCAAACCTCCACCTGCTCGTTGGGTGTGGACCCATGCTCATGATATCTTGTGAGTATCAGATAGAATCCGCTAGTCTTGTATACATGGCATAGGTATCATGTATATATTTACGATTTAGTAAATCCATGGCCGTGGTATACTTCAGAAGCGAGTTTCGAGTGTTATTCATAGATCATAAATTTGAAAGTCGACTATATTATACCTTAGGGATTTGAAGTTCCTATCTATATCCCCGGTATAATATTGATAGCATGTGACAAAAGGGATTATACGTATGCAATGATCTCGACTTGCATAATTTAGCGAGATTATCCGTGGTCGTCATAATTTACGAGTGGGTGAATTATGGACACGAAATTTGATTTCGTAACGGATAAACCTAAATTTAGAGAGTCCCACAATATGAAGTGTACTCGTTGAGCACTTGGGCGCGTTATGAATAATACAGATTATTCATCATACTTTATTGGATTAAATGAGTTATTTTGAATCGTTTAAGTGGTTAAACGAGAATACATACATTCAGAGATTTTGGTCAATTAATAATTAATATGTATTTATATTTGATACAAAATTTGATTTGATACGTATTAATTATTCGTCAAATGAGATTTTGACACATGTCTTAAATATATAGTTTTTGTTATTTAATGTAAATAAAAAATATATATAGATATTTATATTAATTAATTATTTAGTTATTTAATTGTTAAATAATTAAATAATTAAAAATTAAATATCTTATCCATAAGTCATAATTAGTATGATAAATGATGAGATATTATTGGTAACAAATGGCATGACTTTTAAGCTTGGAGTATTCAAATTGAACAAGTAACTAGACTTATTATTTAATTAGATTAAATCAACTAAAATGACCAAATTGCCCCAATTAATTCGGCCAACCCTAGTATTTAAAGGTGAAAAATTTTGTTTTCTCTTTTATTAGCTCCCCTTGGCCGAAACATATCTCCATAGCAAGCTCTCAAAGTTTTCTTGAAGAAATTTGTAAATAAAATGAAGAAATCAAGAAGAAAGCTTAAGGAAATTAGGATTTTAAGGTAATTTTCAATATTCTTAAGCTTAGAAAGTTTGTTTCTTGTTCTTGAGCATCTAGAATAGTTCTAGGGTTTCTTTATTTCTTGGATTGTGGGGGTTTTTTTTGATTTGGAGGATGGATTTAGAGGCTAGATGCATGTGTGAAGTTAGTGTTAGGGATATGCCCTATACCCAACTTGTGGATGGGCTATATGTACATGTATTTGTAATATTTTCATTAATTAATAAAATGAAAATCTTTATTATACGTGTCTTACATAACTTATATGAATCATCAACACTGTAATAAAGCCATTGGAGTAATAAGACGATGGCTTCCACGCTTTATGAGAATCATTACTCTTAAATGTTCCTAGTCATAGTTTTGTGAATAATCTGGGCATTCACAAAGTGGAGAGGCTAGCATGATGATATGATCCGCCCTTAAGTGGGGTAGCCAATCTCATAGGCTACTAACGGAGATCCGTCCACTTGATGTATCACATGAATGCATGAGTTGCTCGTGTCCATCGAACTGACCGCCGAAATTTTTCATATGGAGTGTTTATCCCATGTGTCTGTGAGAAATTTCATGTATCGATTATATGACTAGTCTTTAGACTTGAGGTCTTTACAATCGTATGTGTGGATCAAATAACTTTGACATTCTCCTTCCCCGATTCAAAGGATCCGGTCATAAGGGTATGATTGGGTCATTTGTTGAAACACATGAAGTTTGTAAAGATACAACAGAGAATCGCCACTCTCTCGGATAATATTTTCTTATAAGAGTAGTATCCAGTTTGCAGGTTGATATGTGTGATCAGTGCTTGAGACTGTGGCTACAGTGGAAGAATCATGTGAGATTCTTGGGTCAGCACGATTCATGACACTATCAACATCATACCTTTGACCATATGGGTAGACACTTTCCGTACCCTAGGTCAATAGGTAGGGATACAGTGAGGCGAGGGACCGTATCATATGTAAATCGCATACAAAATGGGTATATATATCTTTCCTTCTCATTTGGGGGCATTGGCATGTTGCTAGATGTCAACCTTGGTCATTGAAATCGAATGACCATCTGATCGGAGGATAATTTATGTTCGATAAAATTATCACAATTCATTTCATGTCCAACTTGAGGGGAACCCAAAAGGTCACACACAACAAAGTCGAATCAATGTTAATAGTGCACAGTACAAATATAACAACATATATGATTGCTGTAGGAATTGTTCATAAATGGTTCAATGTGTTTAATTATTGAACAGATCATTTATGAGGTTTCATAGTGGCTTAGGGATTGGTGAATGAAGATAGGGGCACTTTGGGAATTGGAATAAAAAAAATTACAATTCATGTGAATAGTAAATTTTTTTTTTTGTTATTTGTTTTGAATTCCAATTCGGCCCAAACTCTTATTAGGGTTTTATAATCTCATTAAACCACTAAATTAAGATCCAATGGCTAAGATTAAATTAGCTTTTATCCCACATCGGATTCTTAATTAATTTTGTTATCTTTGGAGCACTATATAAACCCAAAGAATTCTTCACAAATTTTTACACCAAAACCTTTCATATCTTGGGTTTATATAAGTGAGTAACTCTAAAGTTTAAGAGTAAGCCACTGATTTTGAGGATCCTTAAGTTTAATTGACTAGAGGAACCTCGAGTTAAAAGTTTTGAGTTATTTGCCTAGGCTAGCACTAAGGGCAAAATACCCATGCACTCGAGGCGTAGTTTTTCCGTTGAGTTTTGGCTTTGGTGTGTGCATATTTGGAGGCCACACACTTGGGTGGCTCTTTGGAACGTGGAAGAGCTTGCTGAGTTTGAGAAAAGCTTGTAGATTGGAGGGAGGACTGGAGGAGTCTTCGGTTCAAGTAAGTTTTTTTCTTTCTTTATTTTAATTAGAGTTCTTATTATAGTTAGCATGTTTAGGTTTATGTTCTTTGCATTTTTTATGCGTTTTTATGCTTAGAATATAGAGTAACATGCCTAGGCTTGTAGAATAATAAAAACAAATGGGTCTTGGGAAGGATAGCGCGTCATAATTTCGTAATTTTTGATTTTCCGCTGCGCACTCGCGGCCGCTTCCCAACAGTGGTATCAGCGCGTCATTTTTGTTTTGATTAGTTCTCTCTCATTTGAACTCGAAATTGGGTGTGTAAAAGCTCATTGGAAAGCTAACACCCTGAACTTAATTTTAGAACAAGTTTTGCATGATTTGGTTACGATTTGAATTGTGAAAGGGCATTTAAAGTTCACGCGTCTGCAGAAAAATGTGAATAGTAAATTTATTTGAATAAAATAAAATACAATATCATAATTAAATATTAATCAAAGTTATTTAATGCCTAAAATAATTCCAACATATTAAAAATCATATGCTTGATGATTCTATGTATGATTAGAATTGGCATGATTTTTTTAGGGTGCAAGCATCTAGAGACTTTCTAAGAAATAGAGTGTATTGTTTATCCTTAGTAAGTAATTATTCTGTGATGAACATAGAGATTTATTACATTTAAGGCTAATAAATATAAATCACTTGTTTATAATAAAATACATTATAAAAGATACAAGTGGGTTGGGACCAAGGGGTTAATAAAACTTTCCAAACTAAAGTTAATTTAACCAAAGGTATTACTAGAGTTAGATAATGATTTGGTGTCTTCTTTCACTCACTACCTTTTTATAGCCAAAAGGAAAAGCTGTGAAGACATCTAGATAATCATTTACTCAAAGCTTACCTTAAAGCATATTTAAAGTGTTGGACTAATTTGGAGGATATATTGTTTATTCCTATCACCAAGGCAATAAGAGCCTAAGAGGTAAGGGTATTTAAGAGAGTTCGCTCCACCCTCCCTCTAGGGAATTTTCAATGGAGGAATCCATTTGACAGTTATTCACTTAAACTTGCTAAAATCCTCAATAATAATTTAAGTCTAAAATTTACCTCCTATTGTAAAGTATAGACCCAAAGGGCTTAAATCGTATTGGCAGGACTAGGCTTTACCAGACTGACCAATACCAATTTGTCCATAAATCGTACTATTGATAATGTTTGACTTTTCTGAGTCATAAGACGCAACGACCCTTAGGCGTGGACTTAGTGGCAAAGATTGGGTGTCCACAAGGACTAGCATAAGCTATGACATGTTTGATTGCCCAACCCAATGATCAAGGAATTGTGATTTATATTATAAATTGGTTGGGAACCTACCTAATTATCATATTTTATAACGACCGGCCCTAGTCGGAGTTATGAAATGATGATAATGGGATCCTTGCCCACAAGAAATCCATCATATTGGGGTTGATGCGATTTGCTTAAAATTTTAAAACAATTGAGTGGAGCAACTTCATAATATTAAAATCCCATGTTATTATGAAACATTAATGAAAACATATTCCTAATTTAAACATTTTCTCTTAATAGGTGGGTTAAAATATTTCACAAACATTCAAATAGCAAACAGTATCACTTCGTTCCATCCTTTATGAGCATAAGCTCAAATGGGACAACTACAATGACTGGTTTAGAAACCTTAAAATTATCTTACGATAAGAAAATATTTTCTATGTTCTTGAAAGACCATTTCCCCCTGAACCCGCAGAAGATGCTGACCAAGATACATTTGATGCTTGGAAGAAACACGTCGATGATGATGAGCAAGCAGTTTGCATAATGCTTGGCTCTATGTTGGACGAACTTCAGAAAACTCACGAAGATATGGATGCTCAAACCATCATCTTTCACTTGAAGAAGTTGTATGCAACTTCCATTCATACTGTGATATTCCAAGTGTCATGTGCCTTATTCCAAACAAGGTATAAGGAATGATCTGTTAGTGGACATGTGCTTAAGATGATTGGCCACATTGAAAAATTGGCCAACCTCGGGTTCATCATGGATCATGAGATAGGTCATGATCTAATTCTTCAGTCCTTACCAAAATAATTCTCTAACTTTATTATGCAGTTTCATCTGTCTGATAAATAAGCTACTTTAGCAGAATTGCACAATCTGATAAAGCAAGCAGATAAGGACTTGAAACCGGAGCTTAAAACCTCTGTCATGCTTACGGGTACGGACATGAAGCCACGAGGCCCAAAGAAAAATAAGGGCAAGGCCAAGGCTCCAGATCACCTAAAGCCCAATGGTAAGGTGGAGAAGAAAAAGGGAAAGGGGAAATGTTTCTTCTGTGGAAAGAAAACATATCATTTATGAGGTTCCATAGTGGCTTAGGGATTGGTGAATGAAGATAGGGGCACTTTGGGAATTGGAATTTAAAAAATTAAAATTCACATGAATAGTAATATGAATAGTAATTTTTTTTATTTGTTTTGAATTTCAATTCGGCCCAAACTCTTATTAGGGTCTTATAATCTCATTAAACCATTAAATTAAGATCCAATGTCTAAGATTAAATTAGCTTTTATCACACATCGGATTCTTAATTAATTTTGTTGTCTTTGGAGCACTATATAAACCCAAAGAATTCTTCACAAATTTTTACACCAAAACCTTTTATATCTTGGGTTTATATAAGTGAGCAACTCTAAATTTTAAGAGTAAGCCACTGATTTTGAGGATCCTTAAGTTTAATGGTAAGGTGGAGAAGAAAAAGGGAAAGGGGAAATGTTTCTTTTGTGGAAAGACAACATATCATTTATGAGGTTCCATAGTGGCTTAGGGATTGGTGAATGAAGATAGGGGCACTTTGAGAATTGGAATTTAAAAAATTACTATTCACATGAATAGTAATGTGAATAGTAATTTTTTTTATTTGTTTTGAATTTCAATTCGGCCCAAACTCTTATTAGGGTTTTATAATCTCATTAAACCATTAAATTAAGATCCAATGTCTAAGATTAAATTAGCTTTTATCCCACATCGGATTCTTAATTAATTTTGTTGTCTTTGGAGCACTATATAAACCCAAAGAATTCTTCACAAATTTTTACACCAAAACCTTTCATATCTTGGGTTTATATAAGTGAGAAACTCTAAATTTTAAGAGTAAGCCACTGATTTTGAGGATACTTAAGTTTAATTGACTAGAGGAACCTCGAGTTAAAAGTTTTGAGAGATTTGCCTAGGCTAGCACCAAGGGCAAAATACCCGTGCACTCGAGGCGTAGTCTTGCTGTTGAGTTTTGGCTTTGGTGTGTGCATCTTTGGAGGCCACACACTTGGGTGGCTCTTTGGAACGTGGAAGAGCTTGCTGAGTTCGAGACAAGCTTATAGATTGGAGGGAGGACTGGAGGAGTCTTCGGTTCAAGTAAGTCTTTTTCTTTCTTTATTTTAATTAGAGTTCTTATGATAGTTAGCATGTTTATGTTTATGTTCTTTGCATGTTTTATGATTTTTTATGCTTAGAATATATAGTAACATGTCTAGGCTTGTAGAATAATCAAAACAAATGGGTATTGGGCAAAAGGAAAGCGACATAATAATTTTGATTTTCTGCTGCGCACTCGCGGCCGCTTCCCAACAATTAGATTGAATAATATTAGTGTAATATTAGTTCAATTTTATCATTTAATGAGCTGATGCCATTCTAGAGTGTTGTGACCACTCTTGTAACTCCTAGAATTATTCTTGAGTTCTTCAATGGTGGTGGTTTTTTTGGTGTAATGTTAATATGATTAATGTTGAGAAAATTGGATTTAAAGCATGAAAAATGATATTTTTGGGACCCAGATCAGATCTAGAAATTATTATATTTTGGTGATGAAAAATATGTTATTTAAATATATTGGATGTGTATTGGACATTGGAATAATTTTCCGAAAGTGTTTCGGTTTGAAAATATACGAAAACGGTGAAAATCGACATTACCGGGTGAGTTTTGTGTTTATCGGATGTCCGCTGTCCAAACAGTGAATTGGTCACTGTCCGGGTAGCCCATGAACTACTCAAGTACTATTGGGGCTGACCTGGGCTGCCCTAATATGTATTAGTTGGTCCGTTCGGATAAAAATACGTTTTATGATATTTTACGGAAAAACATTTTCGTAAAAGTTTCATGGTGTTTCTAAACTATTTATGTCGTTATTTATCGAATAAATATGTTTAGGTGAAATTTGAGTGAATTATTCATATGGGATATTGAATAATTTATTCAGTAAGTATACAAATTTTAAAGTTATGATTTCGCCCGTACAGTGCTTCCGCGACATAAAACCTCAACAAAATTGGTATAAGAGCGAGTCTGATCCTACATCTATTATATTTTTCATGCTTGATATATGATATACAATCCATTTTGTTATTTGCATATGCTTGTATTCTAGATGTTTCTTGATTTTTCGGTTCTACGCTAACGGGAAAATGTAACCGAGATTTAATGGTTAAATTAAGTTATGTTTTCTCGGATAGAATTAAAATGTTGACAAATTGATCTAGATTAAATATCTGTATTTGATGTAGAGTAAAGCCCACTTTAGGAAAATCCCCGTTAAATAAGGTATTAAAGTAGAATACTTATTTCTTGGTCCGCCTTATCAGTACAGATGCGAATGATTTCCTGATGTTATAGCTGTATCGTGCTAAAGTTGTGCAATTATGGCTGATGGTAGTTCATTTGTGCCGGTAGAACTTATATGATAAGAGACAAATTCAAGTGAAAGTGGAAATCCTGAACGTGCCAAAGCTGTCAGGACTACATCAGTGGCTTGAGTTTGTCATTGATATGTGAAGCCTTGTTACGCCTTCTATGAACGTGCCAAAGCTGTCACAACGAGAAACAGTCAGGACCAAAAAGGAGTTACAATGAGTGCGATTGATAATGAGTTGTCTACCTGTAAATATACGTTGGCGATAACGTGCCAAAACTGTGAGTCGAAATATATTCACGGGGTCCACTTCCCATTATGGAATTCGATTTAATTATTGAATTCTCATTTTTCATTGGGGATTACAGTATTATGTAAAGTATTGGGAGGCTGTAACGACCGGTAGTTTCTACTACTGTTGCACTGTAGAATTGTTACATCGCGGAGCAAGTGTTACGTAATATAAATTATTTCCGAGTATATATATTTATACAATCATGGAGCAACTTTGGGAATAAACGGTAAATTCTACGAAACTTCGAAGCGAAAATTTTATGATATTTCATTGCGGACAGTCCATGGTATTTGGGCCATAACTTTCTCATACGAACTCTGATTTTTATGAAATATATATCATCGGAAATCTGAGACCGAGATCTACAATATCAGGATTGAATATTTTTCTAAACTCGGACCAGAAATAGGTCAAAAATACAAGTCAAAAATTTGGATGAATAGTGATTTCGGACCCAAATGGAAAAATCTCAAACTTTCTCCATTATTCTACACTTTTATATATTATTCTTAATATCAATTGAGTCCTACTATATAAATAGGGCTACTATTCAATGTTTCAAGAATTAGGAACAAAAGAAAGAAGGGTGAGACGTGTGGGAGAGAAGAAGAAGAAGAAGAAAAAATGAAGGAGAATAAAGAACAGAAGAAGAAGAAGAAAGAAACAAGAAGAAGGCAATGTATGATGTCCATTCATCAAGAAAGATGGAAAAATGAAGAAGGAAGATAGAAACAATCATGAATGATGAAGTAGAGCCAACAAAATAAGGTAAGAATCTTGACCCAAAATTTAAAAATGTGAAATCTTGATTAAATGTGCATTTGTTGATGGTAGTGGAATGCTAGGGTTTGGGTATTGATGATTGATAAGAGAGGATTTGGATATAAGATTGAGTTTTCAATATTTTTGGATAATCCAAAAGGATTGGTGAGATTGTAGGACCAATGATGTTAGGAAGTACTTGAAGATGAAAATTGATGGTGTTTAAGAGTGTTTAATGAGGATTTTCTTGTGTGATTGTTTGGGGAAGGTTTGGAACAAATTATTGATGAATGAATGAAAATATAGGCTTGAAATTGGCAGTCGCGACGCAGAATTCCCCTCGTCGCGATGTGATCTGGTAAATTACCCAGGAACGCATCTGGTGTAAGTCGCGTCACGACACGAAGGGTTCTTGCATCGCGACACGTAAGGTAAAAAGTTGGCACCTCTCTGGACAAGTTATGTCACGACGCACACTACCTTGCATCGCGACGCGAGGCCAACAAATGGCCCAAATCAGTTCAAGTCATTCCAGTATCACCCGAACGCATTAGGGACTACCCTATAAGTCCCGTATCAACCCGTATGTATTAATTTCATCATGATATACGTACGATATGCTTTCGAATGAAAGCCTTTTACTTAAATAGGCAAATTGATCTTGATTCCGACCTATTATTCCTTGTCCTTTTTCTAATCAAAACTATCGATGATATATCATCGCATGAACCACAGGTTTCACCAGTAAAGTGAAGAAAGACCAGCGAAACTCCAAAACAGTGAATGGACACTATTCTCTTAAATTTATTTTCATGTTGTTATTTTTGCGACAGATTTACTTTTTATACCTTAGGGCGATAGATCATTTTATTTACAGATTTTGTATAAATTCTTATAATTTAAGTTTTATATGAGAAATAAATATTTTCAGAACTTGCCTTATATTTTCGGGGCATGGGAGAAAAACCCACCCCAATATGTAACTTGATACTGTTGGTTTCTATTAAGGTCCCGAATCGATTATAAGCATGAAAAACATCGCGAATACATATCGACGAAGTTGCGGAATACTCACATCGATCGGTTGAGACGATTTGAAGACGAACAAAGCCAAAATGCCCACTGTTTTATGCGCCAAAATGCAGCAGTGCACTGTCTTCAATTTCAGAATTTTTGAGATGACAAACGGAGCTCCAAGCCTCGTCCGACGGATCCCGGCTCATGGGTGAACCTCCATACCACCTTCGCAAGACTCGTAGTGTGCTAGCACTTGCGGTTTTTGCCATAAAAACCCACTCTTGCTTCCCATTTGCTCACGCCAATTGGCTTCAAAAACCAGTGAAGAAAATCAGTTTGGGCGTGAGAGTGTGGAGAGAAAAGGAGAGAGATAAATGTGTTATTGGTTGGTAAATCCTTTTCCAAAAAGGGTTTATATATTTTTCATAAAATTATAAAGCATTTACCAAATAAATAAAATGGTAAATACTCCCACCAACTTACATTATTCCAACCACACACATCAACTATTCATTTCACTTTATCAAAGTGACATGTTGTGTGTCCATCACTCAATCAATCACATCCATCAATCAATCACTCAAAGTGACTTTTGATTTGACGGTTGATGTGACGAGTGATTTGACGCTTGATGTGACTTGCGTTGCCGCACTCGAATTCGAAATACGAATGCGCTCGCAATCACACTCGGGCTCGGGTTCGTTAATTCCAAATTAACGGTTTTTCCGTCGCGTCGTAATTAGATGATTACGCCTAGCGAATTCACTATTCACGTCGCTAACGAATTAATTCTAAATTAATTCGTTCGCCCGAATTAAAATCCAATTTCAATTTCGCGTCGAAATCCAATTTCGTTTAATATATCGAATATATTAATTTATCGATTAATTCCAAATTAATCGTTATCTCTCTCTAGACGATATTTTATCCTAGATAAAATATCTCGATAATTAATCCTAGATTAATTTTCTCTCTCTTCTATATAATCCCAAATTATATAAGAGTGCGAGTTGTGCGTCATCGGTGGATTATTGGGAAGCGACCCATGAGATCCCCGGATAATTCGGCAGTAAATACGGTCATCGGAATATCCGAATCACGTACGTACCAAGTACTACGTTCTACCGATTTACGAGACAAGATCGGCTTCTAGCAAAGCACGAAGTCTATCCAATTCTCCGGTCATATTCTCTAAGAATATTTAAGATCTATATCAAGCGTAGTATACCAAGTATCGTGTATATCAGCCCAGTATCGGATAGTCACGTGCTAGGGCTGGGGCTGGATAAGTGTCTGCCCCGTCCGAAGCACATGTCGGATGTCTGGTAACTAGTCTCTATAATCGGATATACATGACCTTGTCATAATATCCCGATGGCCGGCCAGCACTTAAGAGTACTAATACCGTATCCTGCGTGACATCATCTCCACTATGACTGGAGTGATACTTCCGTCTTGACATCACACCCAATACTCTACGATTCTCAATATACCCAGCATTGGCGTACACAGAACCGGTTAGAGTCCTAGACGACCTCAACCAAAGCATATTGATTGTCGTAAGCATTAGCGGTGCAAGTGTCAGGTTAAGACCATACACACCTACCCTGATGTCGGACTCCCATAGACACATAGTCATAATACCAATGGGATTCCGAGGGGTCTATCCAGAGCGAAGCTGTTTCCCGTACCATCGGTGAAACACAACCTCCTATCGCACTTGCATGAGTATCCAATACCCAAATATATGAGAACTATGCCGTTGTGCCCTCACAACGCGCACAAGTGCAATACTAGCCTATTCCGCATTATCGATGTCCAGTCTCGATAATACTCCGGCTAGGGATATTTAATGATTAATCCCTCGTGGACTGATACTGTCTCATATCATTCTCAATCCAGGAACTAATCATATGGACCTCTCTTCATTTATATATCTAAGGTGATCTAATCACAAATGATGAGAGTGCAATTTCCTTGTCACATAGTTAATTTGTACAACAACACTATGATCTGTACAAATAGTGACGCTATGGGTCATATTATCCAACAGATACAGATTGGAATTGATGGAGAGAGAACATGTGCACATATAGATGACTGGGAGGGACGGCGATACATAACGCCCCTAGACCATAATTTCAGGGTCAGGTAGTAGCATGGATCCGTACTACCGGCTCTAGTTCAGTGGCTTGGGGGATGGCGATACGTAACGCCCTGAGACCACCAGTTTTAGGGACAAGAGTGGCGTGTTTTGGGGGATGGTGATACGTCACGCCCCAAAATCATAGTTTTGCATTCCTGGCTCTAGATAGACGTATGGGGGAACGATGATACGTAACGTCCTCATACGTAAAGTTTTTCAAATACAGACCAGTATTTAGACATCAGATTTTCAGAAAAAGACTTTTCAGAGATTAGACTTTAGAGACAGTTTTTAGAAAGCTGTTTTCAGAAAGATTAAGTTTTGTAAAAGAGATTTCAGATAAAGTTTTCTGAAAAGAGTTTACATATAAAGATATTTTTAGAACTTTGGTTTAGAACCGAAAGCTCATATATCATTTTTTTCCCAGTTTTTCATCCACTCACTTATATCGTACATCGATCTAACCCCCCACTCTAGTTTTCTGTGGTTGCAGGTATCCTAGTAGGACGAGCTCGGGAGGACGGATACTGTTGCAGTCACTAGGGTATGGAGTCCATCAGTCCAAGTCAGAAAAAGTGAGTCTCTAGTCAGAGTCAAGTAGAAGTTATATAATAGTCTTGGTTTTGAAACAGTCATTATAATGGTATAGTTAAGTTTTCAGTTACAGATGTTAAATTTGCATGTTATGTTTTTCTTAGGCTACGGTCCCATATTGATAAAGAAAAGATTATTAGTATCTATTCATTATTAGAGTGTTAGAGGCTTATGGGGTTATTACGGTCTATCCCCTGCCGGTAACATCTCTCGAATCGGGGATGTTACAAAGATGGTATCAGAGCATGGTCTATGGAGTCAGTGAATGCAGTGGGCAGAGTGATGGGGTTTGGTATATGCAGTATGTTCGGGATACTCGTATGTGAGGCACTACATCTCCAGTATCCGATCCCTGAGTACGTGTTCCATAGACAGGTTAGTAAACTTTCCCAAACTATTCAAATAGTATTCCTCACGAGAATGATTACACTCTAGATCCTTGAGGTTCTAAATGGGCTACTGCATGTATAGTCTAGCTATCCATAGCTTTTAAGGCACCTAACTGTCTAGTTAATAACTCAACTTGTGCCTTAATACTATCCTCTTCTCTAAAGTGGTGTATGTCTTAGCTAGAAGGATGTGGGTGTGTCCTATCAGTGTTATCAATGGCATTAGGTCTAGTCCAAGTGTGAGATTTTTCAGCTAAGTCATTTAAGTACTCTGACGCCTCATTGGGGTCTTTTTGGATGAACTCACCATTGCATATTGTCGCCACGAATTGGCGCCCACTAGGGGTTAAATCATTATAAAAATAGCTCACTAAGAGCCAACTCTCATATCCATGGTGAGGACAACTCGCTAGCATCTCCTTATATCTCTCCCATGTTTGATAAATGGTTTCACTGTCTTTTTGGGAGAAGGTAGACATTTGTCTTTTCAATGCATTAGTCTTACGATGTGGGAAGTATTTATTAAAGAATGTCTATGTCATCTCGCCCCATAATCCTATTGACCGAGGTCTTAGAGAATACAACCAGCTTTTAGCTCTATCCTTAAGGGAAAAGGGGAATAACTTAAGTCTAATTGTGTCAGTGGTTCCAAACCGGTCATGGAAAGTTGCAACAACCTCTTCAAACTCTCTAATGTGCACATAAGGGTTCTCATTCTCCAAACCATGAAAGGTTGGGAGATAATGTATCATTCCAGCTTAAAATCTATATGTGGTGCATTAGGAGGAAACATGATACACGATGGTGTAGCTGTGCGAGTTGGGTGGAGGTACTCCTCAAGAGTCCTCATAGGTGGTCTCTCATATTTACTCATAGTATGTGCACTAGACATGGAGGGTGTGGCAAAGAGATTGTCAAACAAACTCTATGAGTCTGAGTTTTCTTCTTCAGTCCTAACAAATCTACCAACCTATCTCTATGTCTAGGCATGCAATTAAAACACAAGTGAAACAAGGAACAAAAATAAAAAGAATAAACT